>VXAC01002066.1:1251880-1301149 GCA_013399225.1 Rhipidura dahli
GGCCCGGCCGGGCGGGGGGCGCGGGGGGGGCTCGGGGCGCCGCGGCCGCTCCCGCTCCCCCCTTTTTTAAATGTGGAAATAAAACTTCTTTACAAACAAACGGGTCTCGCCTCCGCCGGCCCCTTCTTCCCCTCCCGCTTGTTTGCTCTGGCGGAACGGCCGCCGCCGAGGGAAAGGGAAAAGCAAAGAGGAGTTTTCCCACCTCCCATCGCACAGAGCCCCCCGGTCCCTGGGGCTCGGTGTCCCCCCGGGGCTCGGTGTCCCCCCGGGGCCAGGGCCCAGTGCCGGCATGCGGGACCGGCCGCGGGGCCGTGGCGAGAGCGGAGGGGACCGGGGCGCTGCTGCCCGGCGCGGCGATAGCCGCGACTGCGGTGAATTAATAACGCTAATCTTAAGTGTATAATTGCCTAAGTGCTTTAAATGATCGCTTTGGAAAATGGATTGTTTCCACCCTTTAAAAGTGTCGCTCATCTGGCCGCGGCCAGCGGGCCCGGCAGCTGGTGCCCGGGACAGCCGGGCAGCGGCTCGCCGGCTCGGGGAGCCGACAGATGGGCTGCGGGTCCCCCGGCCCCGGCCGCTCCCCCCGGCGGGCCCGGCTGTCTGCGGAGCCCCCCCGGCACCCACCAGCCCTCCAGATCCCCCTCCCCGGCTTCCCGGGCCGGGTCCCAGCCCGGTGCCCCCGGGCCGGCTCCGTCCCCGGAGCTTTGCCCCGGCACCCCCNTCGGCTCGGCCAAATGCACAGCCACGCCTGGGGGCGAGAGCCCCCGGCCTTTGTGGACCGCGCTGGTCCTTTGCATGTGAATGGGGGAGTTTGGTAAATCCCCGGGCCTCGGCTGGGCGAGGAGGAGGAGGAGGAGGAGGAAGGGGGGGTCGCTCCCAGCTCGGGGTTAATGAAGTGGGAAAGGAGTCTTTCAGAGAGGCCTGCAAACAACCCCCTCCCCGGGCAACAACTCCCGTCCCAAATCCTACATGGATTGACTTAAACCCAGGGGATAAGTGCTTTAAATTAATCTCATTGAATAAGAATGAGGCCAAACAAAACTCTTTAAAATCATATTAAAAATCTATCAAAGGACAACTTGCAGTGGGTGTGCTTTTCATTTTGTGAGCGCAAAGGCAAGGAGCATACAGAAACCTTCCTCCCATTTACACAGCAGGAATGTGAATCAAAGACATTCTCTAATATTTAATTGTCCTTGTAGCCGTAGCAGATTCCTCCTCTTACATTAATGAAGTACAAGGCATCGTTACACCTTTGTAATTGCAATATTTAAATTTGCCATTTCACATCTGGAAGGAGCTGGAAACTCCCTTGTACCAGCAGGTCTGAGCCAGCCCCATAACACAGTGCCAGGGTCCAGTTTGTGCTACGAGGGTGGTAGGAGACAGCAGGACAGAGTCCTCTGCTCTGGGAAGGGGGAATGGCTGTGCCGGCTGTGGTGGGAAGAAAAGGGAGCAGAGGGGAAGTGAGGGCTGGAGCTGTCACTGCCAGGGAGATCTCACAGCAGTCAAGCTTCAAGATAAAACAGTTTAGGGAAGATACCACAGGCTCTAAGCAGAGAGCACCGCACTTGCCACATGAACAGCATCGTGTGTGGGAGGATCTCAGCAGCCTCCAAACCTCCTGAAGGATCAACCTCACCTCCAGCCTGTGTGCAGGGACTGAGATGGGAGCTGGTGTCCCACAGCAGAACCCACCAGCACTGGCCCTGCACCTACAGGAGGCCCTGAGCAGGCTGGAAATGTTCCCAGAGGATGGTGCCAGGCGGGCACAATCCTGGCAAGGCCTCAGGGGTGGCACAGGCTGTGCTGGGCTGAAATTCTATGAAGCAAAAAAATGGCACAGTTCAGAAGCACCAGCCCCAGCAAGGAACCCTTTGGAGCATTGCACCAGTTCTGCTCCATCGATTTCCCTCAGGGTATGAAGTCCCACAGACAAGCTGCTGCTGGCTGGGTTCTGTCAGCTCCAGGCTCTGGATCCAGAGAGTGCAGTGGGTTTGCCAGGATCAGACACAGTCCTGGCTCTCAAGTCCCTTCTGGGCTTTTACCCAGCTCGAGGGCCACCTTCCTCCCCTCCTGACACAGCTTTAACCAGGATCAGCATGCTCCGAACAGGCACAGAACAAAAGCTGCTCTGCTGGACATGCCAGCACACACAAAGTCACCACAATCAGCAGAACTGTTTGTAGCCGAGATATTTCATGGCTTCTTTCGAGCACCAAACAAAACTATATCAGAATGGAAAGCCCAGAACACTGCTGCTTTTCCTGCCCTCTCCCCAGCTTTATGGAGAAAACAAGGTGTTGTAAACAGGGACGTTCTGGTGCTTTGTATCCTGCTTAGTTATGGTGCTTGTCAGCAGTCGGGCACCAGCGCTGTGCCTCGTGTCTGACCCAGACCCTGGTGTTTAACTGGGACCCCTGCCCCAATGTGACCTCCTTGCTTCTTCCCAATCCAAAGCCTTGCGGTGTGAGCTCAGGATGTTCCAGCTGCAGAGGAGAGGAGGGTGTGAGCTCCTACAACAGGTAAAGGACATAGAGCTAGAAGAGAGCAGAGAAAAGGCACAAGAGCATCTCCTGCAATCTCACAGCGTGTGAGAGCAGGGAAGGCAAACTCAACTAAGCCCAAATCTGACTCACAGGCAGCTTTGCAGAAAAGTTACACAGTGCCATTCTTTCCAGGCCAAACACAGGGACTTCAGGCTGCAGGGCAGTGAGGCCCCTGCCCTCCACCACGATCCAGGCAAGCAAAGCTGCAGCTCCACCAACACTGCCAAACCCAGCTGTGCAGCAGGCAGCTCCCTGCCAAGAGTCCTCCAGCACACACCACGTAACTCAGAGCAAGAGGGGACAAATTCAGGAGCAGTTCAGGACAACATCTACCTGCTCCATGTCACGGGAATCCACTGGCACCCTCAGCAGCTCCTCGGGCATTAGGGTGCTCAGAGGATTTGGGAGCCTCTGCACACACAACACCTTGGTCCTGCTGCAGGTGGTGGGGATTTGCAGGTGGTGGAAATGATGGAAGCAGCTCACAGCTCCAAGCACCACACCCTGCCAGTGCCTGAAGGAAAGGATGATGTGAGCACAACTCAACTCCAAACCTACCAGGTTCTTCCTGAATGGAGTGGTGCACAAGGGTGAAGCCACATCAGAGCCAACCTGGAGGTGCCCAAGTGCAGAATTTGACTCCTGTCCGTCCAGCCACAATTCAAACACATTTTGTTCATCAGCCTTCAAGTTTATTAGGAGCAAACTCAGCTTAACCTCAGGTGCATGTGCATTTCTTTTAACACTTTCTCTTTCCTATTTAACAATCTCCTCCTCTCCCTTTCCCTAATCACACAAGTAATCCAGCCCTATCTGCTAAAGATGGTGAAGCTGAAAGAAAACGGTACTTGTATCTTTTTCTAAAAAATCACTTTATTCACCATAACCATTTGGGCTGTTTCATACCCAGTTAATACAGGCAGCAATGAGATCTCCTGATGTCTCTCACCTATGGCTGTTTGCCTTCATTCCCACTATCATGAATTTGCCAATAGTTCCTATTAATTCCTGCGTGACAGTCAGCCAGGAGAAGGTCATGTATTTTCACCTCATGCACAAGATCATTCCCAAACTTACACTATCTGCATCACTCTGAGTCATTTTCATCCTCAGGGGTTTCTTTTCTGCTTAAGTTGACATTTGCCTTAAACCTGAGTGCTCTTCCAAATAGTTCTCCTAACAAAATCAGGTGGGCTTTGTTGTTATTTTATTTCAATCTAATAAATGCTTGTAACTTCATTCTCTCTGAAAAATCATGGTAAATTTGATACTGGAGCCTTTTTATCATCTTTCAGAAGTGTTCAAAAAAGTATTGCAGTGAAATTGAAGTGTTTAATAATTGCCTGGGAGGAAGCAAAAATTCCGGTTCTCAAAAGTTACCTTCACTTCAAAATTAAATACTTTGGGGCTGATTGCTTCTCTCCTGCAATCCTTTGTATGACTCACTACATACAGCCCAAAGTAGGTGCCCTCAATTCTGCATTTACAAGGCATAATTTTCATCTGTTTATACTCCTTTTTCAGTACTTTTTTTCCTTCTGACGTCTGAAATTGCCACTATTTGAGCACTTTCTGCTTCTGCATTAAACATGCCTGGCTCAGGTCACGAGTGGGCTGCTCTTTCTCACCCCTTTCCTCGAGGAAGACACGTGCAGGTAGCAGGAAGTTGTGTTTTGGCAGGGTTTGTGCTGTTTCCACCTGTGCCCTGCTTGGTGCTTGTGTTCTAGGAGGGGCTGGAGGAAGCAGAGGGAGGAACATGGGGAGGGAAGTGGGTGCTCACCTGTGGGAGCTGGGGGAGTTGGGAAATCTCCTGCAGGCTTTGGGGGCACTTTCCCACTCACAGGGGAGTTCGGGTTTCACTTCTCACACTATGGTGAACAAGTGCCAGTCTCAGCACACTGGGGGACCTCCAGTGTCCCAGTCTCTGATGGGAACAAGATGGATGGCAAATGGGAAAAGCAGGAAGTGAAATCCATTAGCTCGAAATAAGCCCAGGCAAGGCAGAAAACCCCAAAAGGCTGGGTCACTACTGGCAAATGTTTGCAAGAGCCTGCAAAGGCTTTAATGTTCAGAGAGGTGAGACATTTCCTACTCCCTCTGTGTTACATAATTTGGGATGACAACACGCTGCAGGCAAGAAGTTTGGAAACTGCTGCTGCATTCCACTCTGGCTCCTTCCCACAGTGACAACGTTTGTTCCCAAACTCAGGAGTTCTGACAGGAAGTTCTGTGCCCATGAGCTCTGCCCCAAAGGGACCGTGTGTCATTGCACTGAAGAGCTCTCCAGGATCCTGCCACTGGCATCATTGCAGGTGGCAATTCTGACTAACAGTGACCAGGGACAAACCTTGCCCCAGTGCACAGAGGGCAGGAGAGGAGGTGGCAGCAGTGTGGCTTCGTTACCTGAGACAAGAGCAGAAGTGCTCCCTTTACAGTGACAGGGGACAGGGCAGCCTCCCCTCTCCATCGTGCTGCTGGGACACCTTCCCTGCCACATTTACCTGGTTGGCAACAGCAAGTGAAGGGATTGTGGAGTGCTCCTTAAACAGAAAAGCACCTCCTGCCCACCCACTCTTGTCTCACTTTTATGTTGCACACACGTCACATTCCTCTGAAAATTGTATTTAAGCTTTTTTTTTATTTTTCTTGCTAAAAAGCCACCTTAGGAGGACAGCGCATCTTCGGGAGGCCACACTGAATTGCAGCAGTATAACAGGACACGCCTGGATTCCATTCCATTTGGACCTATGGAATGAAGGGGAGGAGGCCAAGATCCCCAGGATCCCTCCCACATTTGCCTGATAAATTGAAGCACTCCTCAGTTGATTTGGCAGGTCACCCTGACCCCCGGCTGAGGCACTCAAGCAGCTTTTTCAGCCAATGACTGGAAGGCCCTGGCTTATGCTGGAATCTGCTGGTTGCCAGCTTTTCTCTGCTTTTTCCTCTTCTTCTTGACCTTGGCTCCAGCGGTGTCCATCCCGCTGGAATATTCGGAGCGCAGGATCTCGGCGAGGCGCTGTTTGCCGTGGATCTTCTTGAGCAGCTCGGACCTGGGCAGGGGGAAGAGCAGAGGAATTAAGATCCCCTCCTCCTGCTGCTCCACCACTGACAGTGACAGTCCTGCATTAGAGAAGGAGCAGCTCCCTCTCCTTGAGGCTTGATTTGAAACTCTGTCTCATGCAAAATTAGGTATTGTTGTGACATGTTTTCACCAAGGTGGCAAAGCATCACGGCGTTTTTCAAGCGAGCCTTTGTTCTGTACAAATGCTCTTGCAGGGGTGGCGGGGAGAAGGAGGGAAGCTTGTGTGCCTGAAGGCTGATGGATGAGGTGACACAGCAGTTTGAAAATTAGAATAATAATAATAATAATAATAACAACAATAATAGTAATACCTAACAGCCCAATGACATTGAACAATAGAAACATTTTATAAACAGAGCTTAAATCCAGAGCTTGAAAACACAACCCCCTCCCAAACAAACCAGGGAAAATATCAGGATGTCATGAGTCTAAACCCAACAGATCTTTTCTTGCTGCTGTGGTCCTGCAGCCACCACGTGCACCTCACAGCCTCCCTCTCCAGAGACTGGCTTAGCTGCATTTTGCCTGGCCACCAAACTCCAACATGGATGTCCCTGTAGCCCTAAACTGCCAGCTATAAATATAAATAACCATTCAGCATTTTTCCACCACAAGTTCTGCCACTGTCCTGCTCTATAACCTTGGGCAAAGCTCACCCTTAGTTATTTCAAATGCAATCTCTTGGGTGCAGGACCAGTCATTCCATACCTCATTCCCACGGTCCTGGGCACAACAGGGTATCCACAGCTTCTGGTGTTGGCATGTCCCACCCTCCTCTTTATCATCACAGAATCACAGACTGGTTTGGGTTGGAAAAGACCCTCAAGATCATCTCGTTCCTTTCACTAGACCAGGTCCAACCTGAGCCCTTCCAGCCTGGCCCTGAACACCTCCAGGGTGCCCCTCTCTGAGCAAGTTCTATCAAGGACCTGTAACAGATCTCAAGTATTTCCAGAAAAACAGAACAGAAATCTGTCTGTCCCTCTGCACACGAGGGAACTGAGGAGCAGCCCCACAGCCATGCCAGAGTGCTTTGGTGACAACACAGGCAGCCAGCAGCCCTAAAGGTGACACAGCACTGCCTCAAAGCCCCTTCAGGTGTCCAAACCCACGCTGGGGATTGAAGAGAAGGAAGAATTTTTGGCTGCAGCAATGGATCAATGCATTCAACAGGCCAAACACACGGGGAAGACAAGGGAAGTGAACTCCTGGCTGCCTGGGGTATGTATTTGCTTCCTTCCCATAGCTTGTGCAGGTGTAGCCTCTGCTCAGCCCCCTCCACCAGTGGGTAAAGTTCCTATTTGACACTTTGATTGTTGTCTCCAAGCATTTACTACAGCAACTCCTGGGTTTCCAAGCAACAGACCAGTTTACTTAACAACAGGGAACTATCTGCTGCAGAAGGACAAGGAATCCACCAGTAGCTGCTGGGCTGAGCTGCAGCTCAGCAGGGAGGCTGTCCAACACTTTATTATCAATCAGGTGAAATCGCTGCCCAATTAGTAAATCAATACTTCCTGCTGAGGTGATCAGCTGTACACAGAAAAGCAGGGATGCAGGGAAAAGGGAGCTTTCTCCCTCTAACCCGGGGCCACAAAAATCAATGGAGTTGTGCTGTGGAACCTGTGCTCATCACGGACAGAAGGAAAACAGCTGTCAAGGCCCCGTTTAACATGAGATGGAAAAGCTACAGGCAACAGCACCAGCCTGCAGTGACAGCACACCAGGAGAGTGCACCAGCTCAGGAGCCCAGATTTCTGCTGTAAAGCTGTAAATTCTCCTCTCTGCTCAACTGGTGACAGTCTCTGGGGCTCTGCCAGAGCAGCAAGATAACCACAGGGTTTCCTCACCAATGTTATGAGACAAAGCCCAGGAGAACTGAGCAAGGCCCTAACACTCACCCCCTGAGCATCCTTGGGCAAGGTATTTCATCTCTTTGGACTCCATGTCCACTCTCCCAGCTCCCTGTGTTTTCCCTGTTGCTAAGGGCTGGTGAGATGTTAATTTAAGGGAGCTGTGTGGTGGTACTGTGGCAAAAAGCTGCACAGAAAGGCTGTAAATGTAAGATTGCATTTGCAACACAGACAGAACCCATGTTCCCATCACTGGAAAAACACATGGATTATCAGCATCTCTTGCTGTGATCTCATGTCTAGGTATCACGGTGTATTGAGACAGAGGAAGGAATAAAAGACTCAGGTTTAGATCTGCCTGTGCACATCTGTAATTAAGCTGCAACCTCACAAGAGCTGGTACCAAGACCCTCAGCAGAGAGACAGTAAGGAAACAGAGGAACTGTCCCCAGATGACTTTGTAATCTCTTGCAAGGCTGGAAAAGACCAGGCCAAAGTTTTGAAGAAAAAAACCCAAAAAAAATCTATTATTCTCCAGGAACCTGGAATGATTTTATTCACTGTTTAAACACGAGAAACCTGGGAATCTTGCTAAATACATCACTGAGTGAGGAAAAGGCAGGAGAGGAACATCTGGAAGAAAGAAGTGTCCAGTGAAGGAAGAGTAAAATCCTTCTTTCCTCTGCTTCAGTTCCCTTCTACACCCACTCACAGAGCTATTCCCAGCATGCAGCTCCCCTTCCCCACTCGGGAACCACAGTGACCTTAGGGATTCTGGTGCTGCCCAACCCATCTCTAGGGAAATCTGAAAGGTTTGGACTGGTCTCCTTCTCCTGGGTCTTGTGGCCCTTTGACTCTCAAGCCTGCTTTGCTCAGGGGTTCCCTGGGTGTTGTTTGCTGGCTCAGAAGCTGCCTGTGCTCATCTTTTCCCCTCAGTGGTGAGTGAGCTTGCTCTTAGAGGTGTCTCTCAACCTGGGTGGCACCAGTGCCTGTTCCTCTGTCTTGCTGTGTGAGATGCTGCTGCAATGCAGTGCACAGGTGTAGTGACCTTTAACCATCTCCCAGCACCTGCAGCAACCAAAGGCTCCCAAAGTGCTCCAGCTGAGGAAGGAGGAGGACGAAGTTCTGACGCACAGTCCCAGAACTCATGGTGTGTCTTTGGAGGAGACCTGAGGAGGCTGTTCCATTTATCAGAAAACATTTCAACGTGGATTGCACCATCAATCTGCCTGACAGCACCTCCAACAGCTCCTTGACACCGTGCCAGCAGCAGAGCTGGGTTACCTCTGGGCCAAGGCTGCTGCAACACCTGCTTTTCCTACTTACAGCCTTGGATGAACCATCTGCAGCCAATGCAACCCTGTCTGGGTTGGTTTTGCTGCTGTTGTTTTTGCAGAGTAGGGGCAAGAAATCCATCAGGAATCCTACACTGCTCTCGACAGGTCAACAGATGGCCCAGGTCCTCTGTTCTCAGCTGATGCAGACGCTTGAGAAGATTGAGGGAAGTTATTACCCAGCCAGAATGAGCACCAAGCCTGTTCCAGAACACTCAGGGCAGGGTGGTCTCCACACTGGGACGTGCTGAACAGCAAAGCCCACCTTCCCTTACTGAAGTCAAATGCATTTTAGCTGCACAGAAACCCCAGTCCCACTTTCACTGCCATGCCTTGGTCTTCACCCTTTGGAAAAAGGACAAAAGCAGCACTGGGAGGTTGGGAACCTCCCAGGATTCTTGCTTCTGTCAGGCCCTTTCCCAGCCCAGAGGACAGAATATATTTCAATTAGAGAGAGATGGTAATTTTTGGTTTTTCAGCTCTTTGTGCAGAGCTGTTAACTTGCTCAGAGACGAAGCAAAGGCTCTGTGCTGCAGCCACAGTGGAACAGGACAGTAACAAAGGGCATTGCTGTATGCAGGAAACAATCAGATGGATTTTTCAACTATAAAACTTTAATTTCATAAGAGGACTTCTCTTATAACATCATGATGTGGTAACCAGGTCTCACCTGTGTCTAGACTGCCTTAATGAAGAGTGATGGTGATGTTCCCTTTCACAGCAGCCATGTCTCTTACTCTAATTTTTGGCTCCATTTGCCCATGGATACATACTCTTACCTGAGCTCCAGTTTGGCTTCCTAGAGCAGACTGCCCAAACCAAGTGAAATTCCCAGTGGGCAGGATGCCAAACTTGCATTTTGACTGATTAAGTGATATCAGGAAAGCTCTCAATGTGCACATAAAAACTGGCAGGCAAAGTGCTTCTAATGGTGAGACAATTGCTGTGCAGGAGGCCCAGCTGCAGCCCTGAGTCACAAGCCCTGTATTGTCTTTTCAAAACTGGCAATGCCAAGATGTTCAGAAGTGGAACAAGGATGTGAGGTGGAAGAGAAGGTAAAAGGCTACAAGTTTTCACCCAAAGGAAACTGCTGCCCTGGCCATGTGGAGGATACAAGGTCTGTTTCCCAGGAGTTGTTTGATTCTATCTGACCATGCTGAAGAATGAATTAACACAATGACCCTGCAGCCAGAGCCTTCAGGCCGTGCCCATCCCCACCTCAGAGCAATGGCACTGTGATCAGGATGCACAGCAGTGCCCTCAAACAGAAGCACCCTGGACACTTCTTCCTGATCCCATTTGAGTTAAGGGTTAGACTTAAACTCTGAAGCACGAGGGGGTTTTCACCTCAGTTTTTGTACCACTTTTTGCACATGCTGTAGCAATTTTTGATACTCATAAATAAATTCAATCTTTCTGAGCATTTCCTGCATCTGAGATTCCTGTAGCAGGGAGATCCACAGAATCAGCTGAACTTAAGATTCAACTCTTTCTTTGTAATGGCTTAAACTCACAAAAAAGCCAAATTAAGTTGCAACTCCTCACTGCAGTGAAACCCTTTGGGGGCACACACTGGCCTCCCTGAGTTCAAAAGGAAAGCAGCCCCTCAGTTGCCAGAGATTCCCATGAAAGCCCAGTGACCCAGAATGCAAAGGACTGAGCAGCACAGGGATGCATGGTGGAATGGCAGTGGGTCTTTGGCATCTGCACTGTGAAGGAGTCAGAAGACAAGTCTATCTGGTCTGTCAGCCACTTCCTCGGCGTGCTGCAACTCCACAGTGAACCAAGGACAGCTAATCCCTCAATGGAAGTGGGATCAGCTTCCTTGCCTCTACCCTGCAGTCAAAGCATGAGCCCAGACACTTACTAAGCTGCTGTACTGTAATTCAATATGCAGTATCTGGTTCTTGTGCTCATCTCTTACCTAAACACAGCACTGCAACTTTCAAAAAACGTGGCAAGCAATTATTTTTCCATCTTCAGATTGGGTTTTGCAAGATCCACCACAGCTAAGGGGACAGCTGGTTTGCACAAAGACCTCTGAAAAATACATGGGAGCTTAGGTGGGCACTGAGGAGAGGGCTGCTGCCACGTTTCAGCACTGAAACATCCCACACCTGGCTGTTCCCTCTCACTGTCTCACCTTCCCCGAGCAGCCTCTCCAAGGAGGCACAAAGCACAAAAGGAGACTTAAAAAGAAATGAAAAGTTCTCTTTGTCCTCTTAAGGAAACATTTAATGGTTGCCTTTACCCCACTTTCAACCTGGAGTGCCTGCTCTTTATTCTCTAGGCAGGTGCTGAGAGATGAGGCTTTAGTGAGCAGCCTGATTAAAAGCCAGTATCAGATGTTGGGAGACAATGTGTAATACGACAACCAACACTCACAGCGTCATGTGAGAAACAGAATTAAAATGATTACTCTGTGACTGTGCTGTTATAATTTCAAGCCTTGCATTTTACTATTAGAAACCATATGTCTTCTAAATGGCAGGCTAAGTTTTGCTTTCTGCTTTGTCAGTGGGAAATCAAAAGCAATTCTCTCAGTTAATAGCACTATCTTGGATTTATGCAAGTGCAGACTGAATTTGAATCTATATTCACTTTCTCTAAACTATCCTATAAATACTAATATACCCTCTCTCTTTATTTATTTATTTTTTTTAAGCACACAGAGAGAAAGCTGATTAGAAGCAAGTTTCATGGGCAGGAACAATTGTTGCACCTCACAACTTTGGCTATTTTTTGGCAGCGTCTTAACTTTCCAGATGCTCGCGGATTTGAAGTCTGGGGCTGAGCCGTGACGGAGCTGTGCAAAGTCTGCCCACTTTCCCTGAGCTGCAATTCTATGATCCACGTGCAAATGAGCTCTCAAATCAGTCTCAGACCATTTGTTCCAACACCTCCACATCCCCCAACCCCACACGTCCTGTCCTGCGTGTAAATACTTACTGTATCCTGAGCTTGTCTGTGCTATAATGGGATGAAGACTTGGGGAGGAGGAACCCCCGTCTAAAAGAGGTTTGTAACAAGGGAAAAAGTAGCTCTAACAGAGTAGCAACATCACAGGAACAGAGAGAGGCATTGTTACAGGCCAAGTAATCCTGTGACACGCTACTGTCAGTCATAGCTTGACACCCTGCTGGGCCAGCAAGACATCAAAGCCCACCCCATACCATCTTACATGCTCTTTATCAGCTAATCAGGCTATTCTTCCCGAAATAAAGCTCCGTTAAATCCCCTGCTCACAGGGGCATTCCCATCCTGTTGCCCATCTGCTGAGGAGGGTCAGCTGGAGCAGGAGGCAGAGCAGTGGCCTGTCCCTGGTGGCTTCTGAAAGCAGGACAATGCAGGCTCCAACTTTTTATTTTAAAATCCCTTCCCCTTGCATTTTTTTTTCACAGGATAGGTGCATGTGTGAGAGAACTGCCCAGCCCTGGAACAATTATGTGGATTAGTGCTTTAATTGCATGGCTAAGGTTTGCTAACAGAGTTTGTAGCAAAAACTGTATGGAAAGAGTCACAATCCTTGCTGATACAAAAAAAGATTTTCCTCCTTTGAATTACTGCAGTGATTTTACTGCAAGCCAGAGTTTTGGATCCTGCCATTGCACCAGGGAAGACATGTCCTCAGCATTGTGACCCCAAAAGAGAGGATTACCTGTCCTGTGGAACCAACCCACAGCAGCCAGGATCAGATGTACTGAGCACCCTCAGCTCCCTTGCAAGCACAGAGGAGGGTTAAGGGCTCCTTGGTAGCACCAGGGAGTCTCCAGCTCCTTACACAGAACAGGAGCACCCACAAGAGCCCTGTGCACACAGCAGAGGGAACAGAGCTGCAGCTCTGGGTTTGCTGCAGACTCTTCCTGGAAAGATCCCAAAGGATTTTCCAGAAATGCTTTTGCCAGAACTACTCACACCTACAGGCTTGCAGGAGGATCATTTCTACTAACAGATCTGCATTTGGATTTACCCTCGATTCCTGGAGCAAGCACAACCACCTTGAGGAGCAAAGCACACCCCAGCGTGTCACCCAGCATTCCTTGGCCCAGGAACATCAGCCTGACCTACCTTTTTGGCCTTGGTTTGGTTTTCTTCTTCGAGCCTGCAGCTGGAAGAGCAGTCAGGTTCTGGGGGGCATCTCTCAGCCCAAAGCTCTTGGCCACGTGACCCAGGTGGAGAGATTTGATGTGGAAGATGTGCTTGAGGTTCTTGGGATAGGTGGTATAGGCACAAAGGAAAGACTGCAGTGCTGAGGGGAAGAAAAAAACCCCAGTGAATTCTGTTTGCTGCTGCATTTTTACATATATATATATATACACATATACACACTTAAAGATTCAGCTGTTCAGCTGAAAGGTCTGGTCCTTTGGGACACCTTCTGGTCAGCAGCTGGCAGAAAAGGTTGGCATGTTAAAAATCTGTGAAGGTTCCACAGCACTAGTACAATCCCAAAAGGGGAAGGGAGGTGCTGGGGAGGTGTTAGGAACTGAGACAAAGCTCCACAGAATTGCACTGGGGCTGCCTCCTGCAAGGCTGCCCCTTTGGCCACAAAAGGTGGTGTTTGTAGCACATCTCTCAGGAGTCACTGAGTGGCAGCAGATAAGAGGAAAATGGGAACAGAGATGCAGGGATGAAGAAAGTGAAGCATGGAGATGGCACAGGAAGACTCCTCTGATATCAGAGTCCCAGTAGTCCATGCATTTTTCACCAGTTACCAGCTAGTCCCTTATAAATATCTGAGAGCCGGATGGATTTCCTGACTCATCAGCACACTGAGAGCAGAGCTCACCTTCTCAAAAGGGAAAAATAATAGAACTGTGTGCATATTTCCCTTCCCATCTTTATATTCCTGTAATGCCCTTCCCTCAGGGCTCATTGCTCTAAAGACAATCATCCACTAATATGAGCACTACTGCTCCTCCCCGTCCCTGGAATGTTAACTACACCCGGGCTGGCCCCTGCTCTGGGAATAGAGGGACTTCCAGCAAGGAAACTCTGCAGCTCAGAAAATGCCTCCCTTCAATCCCCTGCTGCTCCTCTGCTCGCTAAACCTCCTGTGTCCCCCCAGCCCTCACTCCAAACCACCACCTGCATCTTCCTCTCCCTCTCCTTCCCGACAGCAGCGAGCTCTAAACTCTCACCTCTCCTGCCCTTGCCTGTTGAGCCACCAGACCAGCAAGTTTGCCCACAGCTTATGTCTAATCTCTTGGCAGCAGCCAGAGATTGGAGTTTATGAACAGTAATAAAAATGTCATTTTAGCAGATCAGCTCCTGGAAGGACCCAGGGAATCCATCAAAGCTCTGTTTACTGAGCAAAGCGAACTCCTTTTCCCAATCGATGAGAAGAAAAGATTGAGTTTTTTGCAACTTCTTCCCAATTTCACAATGCTGCTCTTTTAGAGGCTTCTGAGCACCGAGAGACCTGTGTTTTCCCAAAAAAGAGAATGCTAAATTCCAAATACTGTCTCGGTGTCTCGTCTGAAGGCCATCCTTCTGAGGGCTTATAAACCAGCTCAAATGCTCTCAAAAACCCTGTTCTGCTGCTTTTTTTTTTTTCATAAAGTTATTGGTCAAATTCACCTATGAGAAGATGTAACTCTTCAAAGGGAACAATAGGAACTTGCTCCCGCTTTGAATTCAGTCCCATTGGAGCTGATATAGCTGTCTGTCTCACAGCATTTGAAATGGCTGATACTAAAGATCCCCTTATTATGAAGGCTGAGCTCACTTCCCACAGCCGTGCAGAGAGGAAAAGCTGCTGGAACCAACTCCCCAGATCAGAGTTAAGAGAATCAAAGCGTCAAAGGCTCCCCTCTTCCCAAAGTCCTGACAGACACCTGCCAGATCCAGCTTTGAGTCAGAGCACACAGAACCAGGGAGAGCTGCAAGGCACTCACCAAGAGCTGAACCAAGAGCCTGGCTTGACCTGCAGGTCAAAATCCCAGCCCAGGAAACTCCAAGCAGCTCAGAGCTGAGATGTTCATTACAGCACCCACGAGATTGAAATGAAGACCTTTGTGGATGAGATTGTTTCTAAAATCTTTACTATCAGGTCTTTAGACCTCTCAGTGTTGCCAGAGCCATGTTTTCTGGCTTTTATGTGCAATTAGAGTGGCCAGATACTGAAAGCTTTATTGGTTGTTGTTTCTTTTTTTAAGTTGAAATTTTTTTATGATTTTGTGAGCAAAGAGACAGAGCTTTAGGAAAACAACTCACAAAGACTGGTAACAGTGCTGGTCAGGCCATAATTCAAGTAAAAGGCTCCTCATCTTGATGCCACATGAACAAACTGCCTGAGCTGTTCAGAGTTTTTGCCACACCAACACAAGTCTAAGGTACCATGTACTGGGGTTGGAGTGGGATTTGGACTTGTGCTCATGTAAGACACAGGATTTAGATTGGTCCTTTGCAATTGTGCATTCCCATTTTTCTACAGGAAATGTAAGTGTAGAAAATGAAAGGAGAAAAGAAAAAATCCGCTGTGCTGCACATAGATGGGGGTTAGATGGGTTGGTTTGTTGTTGTTTTAAACAGGGGATGAGAGGGCAATGAGGTATGAAAGGGAGACAGGTGACATAACCTCTTCACCAGGCTCTCAGCTGGCAGCCAGCTCCCAGCAGTGCCCCCAGGCAAGGCATGGGCAGTGCTGGATAAACTGGGAGGCACTTTGCCAGAGCAGGTGGGAGCAGCAGTGAAGGATGCACCAAACCCACCATGGGCAGCAGCACTGCCACAGCACTGGGCTCCTGGGACTCTGCTGTCCCCCTCCACACATGGGCGCTGAGGACAGAAAGGAGGAGGCAAAATGCTCAGCTGCTGGCTGTAAAACTGGGTGACCAGGAGGACAAAAGCAGGGTTTGCTTCCTCATCCTCTCTGTAACCCCAAGGGCACAAAGGATCAGTCTCCTGAGCTTTTTCAGGCCCCACAGCTCTGGCATTAAGCACCCATGCAAGCCTTGGGATGAGCATCCTCCACTTCCCAGAAGGGGCTCCACTCTTGATGAGGTTCATCCTTCAGGTACCGGGGCCCAGCCAGATACCTCCTCCCACCCATCTCACTGCTCATCAGTCAATCAAGTTTGAAGGGCAGCACCTTCCCTGAACCATTTGATTTGAGTCTGCAAAACACGGGACCCAGAGCCAGAAGGGGAGAGCGGGCAGGGAGCCACTCGCCTTTTGAAAGCAGGCTGCAGTGCAAACACTGCTTATTAACATTGACTAGGTCAGAAAATGGGGAAAAACAGAAAAAGAGAGAGAAACAAATGCATCTCTGGCACAGTTTCCAATTGATTGTCTGCCATGAAAGCAAAAGCCAGCTGCCATGTTAATTATTCATGATGCCTGGCTCAGAGGGGAGGAAGAGGGGCTTATGGAAGCCACTCAGCAGTGGAAAATTTGCATATGTAGATAGCAGAGTTGGAAAATGAGGTGGAGTGCTCCTGTACAAGAGAAATGGGATGCACAACATTTCAGCATTTCCTGATGTATTTTCTGTGGCTAAAGAAGTTATTAATGCTGAGGTCAGCAACAAGTGTGTGTGGGCGGGAGTGTGCCCAGTGACACTGAGTGGAGAGGAACCTCAGAGGTGTTTTAGGTGTGACCAGAGTCATTCACTGGTTGGCCCTGTCACAGGCATTTCAGGTTAGAAGTTTGCACAGGGTCCAAGAAATCCCTAAGGAGCAACAAGAAGCTCATCCATGCAGAATGAAGAATTATGATCATGTTAAGTCACATGTATTAAGGCTGTGGATTTAAAAGAGCAGCTGTTAAAGTAATTACAGCACACACCTGAAAACAGGTGCAAGCTGCTTGTGCAGCAAGTCCAACACTTCCACTGTGGGAGGAAGGTGTTTGAAAGCCCCAAAGAACTGAAATCAGCACTGCAACTGCTGGAGGTGGGGTGAGATTTCAGCCTAGGGACAGGCAGTGGCAGCGGGGGGAGAGCAAAGAGTGAAACAGCAGAATTTCAAACACTTTGCCCCTCAGCACAGCCACACATCATGAAAAGCATGCAGAATAATTTGGGGTAAGCAGGCAGTCACAGGAGGTGCTCTGGTTGCTCTGCTGTGTCATCAGCTAAGAAGTGAGTACAACACCCAGAAAAAACAGCACCTTTGACCTCCTGAGCAATCACTTCTTAAGATTCCAAATAATTTTCATGCTGAACTTAACTTTTATCTTGAGAACAGCCTTCCCTTCTCCAGTTTCTCCAGACTTCGTATAGCTCAAAGGGCAATCTCCCCATTTGCTTTTGGACCCCTTAGAAGGTGATTTCAGAAGCTGAGCACATGTGGCACACCTGTCCCACACCTGTATGCAGGTGCACACAGCAGGCACACAGAATGGCAAACAGAAATGATGTAGACCATAAAAATTCATCTCACCGGCACTCCTCTAACTGGAAATACTGCAGAGCTGAAATATCTTCTACATAAGCTTAGAGAGCAGGACTTGGCTCAAAACAATGAGGTAAAGAAGAAAACAATCAGGAAGGGAAATGTGGGAAGAGGAGACTCAAAAAAAGGGGAAAGGCTCCAGTCCTAAATACTGTGAGCAAGAATGGCTTAGTCTCTTGCATTTTGTGGACCTGTCTCAGAAACTCAGTCAAATTCCAAGTAATTGCCAGGAGCTCTGGGGCCTGACTTCCCACAGTGCCTACTCTGCAGCACCATTTTGGCTCCTCTCAGGAGACAGTTTAGTGTTTCTTTTCCTACCACATCCCCAGCAAATTTTTAATCTTTCTCCCAAATCCGTCTTCCTCTGGATTTTCCAAACTGAGAGGAAGGAGGAAAGAGTCTCTTACACTGCTCAGTGACAACTGCTGTGCATCCTGATGGAAAAGATGGCAGATCAAATCCCAGATCTGCACACAGCTACAGTTATCAAGTCCATCCCAGTTTTTATTCTTCCTGCCTTTTTGAGTTGTTGCCCCCTCTCTCATTTATCTCCCATCCCACACAACCAGCTCCAGTCCAAGATCCTTTCCTGGTCAGAGCTGCATCCTGTCTTTCAGGCTTCAAATTCACCCCTGCTGTGAACTGAAGGCATCTGATGGGAATTGCACCAGGATGTGGTGGAGGAAGTCAGCCATGCCCTTCCCAGCCTAACACACACATTCTCTGCTGTGATTGGGTCAGAGCCCTCGGATGTGAATCCCACTGAAAGCCAACACTAAATCTCATTTGCACCTAATATGGGAACACCAGAAATTAACATTTAATATCACCACAAAGCCTTCTGGGCCCGCCTCAGCCCCCTGCAGAGCCCAACCGCCCCAAAATGTTTCTTGCAGGCCTTTTCCCTGATGCCCTGCCCCCAGGAGAAAACCTTGGCAGCTCATCTGAGCCCCTGTGGGATAAGTGGAAGGAAACACACTGACCTTTTTTTGCCCACCGGACATTCCCCTCGCTGGAGTGGACGTGGTTTTCAAATTTTGTCTGCAGGACCGTGGCCCTATCCCGGACTTCCTGAGGGTTCTTGCCACAGAATTTCTACCAGGGAGGCAGAAGGATTAGAGGGAAGAGAGAATTTGAGTCAGGAATAATGAAGCAGTTTACAATAGATTTAATAACAGTAAAATCACACAGCAACTACCCAGGGGCCAACAAAGGTAATCCTCTCAATATTACTAGAGGAAAAAAAAAATCCAGATAAAGATGTTAAAGTCAGAGCAGCCAGTGAGTGGCGTGTGGTGGGGAGAACAAATCAGTTTTAATTTTGTGTTTTCTAACATCAATCATGTATCTTTTTCCTCTTGCTTTTTTTTCCTTTTTTTTTTTTTTTTTTGCTTCCAGGTTCATCAGGCCAGATCCCACTGCTTGTTTGCATTGGAGTTATTTGGAATAACTCCCCCCCCAGACCCTACACTGACAGGCTCAGAGTGGTATTCCAAGTTCCCCATGGCACTTCCCCAAAACACCCAGGGTAGGAGACCATGAGATCCACATTCACCCCCAAGCTCCAGAGAAGAGACCAAATTCAGGATCTGTGAAAAAAGGCACCCAAATGAACTTCTCATGAATTCCAGCATGGATTTCTACACGAAGTTTTCTCACTGTCAACACATCAAATCTGACTGGAACTGCCATCACTTGGCTCCTCTAGAGCAGGACAAGCCCCTTGCACCAAAGGCACAACAGAATAAACTTCCTCAGGCCAAGAGAGCAATTCTGCACATGCTCCAGCTTTCCTGGGATCAGACTGCAGGATGCAGTTCAGTAAATGGAAAACAAACATTCCTGGGAGCAAGCTGTTACTGGGAGAAGAGAGGCTCTGTCCCTCTCCAAGGGATCCAGGAAGAGAAAGGAAATGTGGAGCACAAAACCAGTGACATTTCTGATGGAAAGCTGACAGCAAAGTGCAAAGCCAAGCATCCATGGATGTGCACCTCTCACAGAAAAGGGCCACAGCTCTCCAGTGTTACTCAGACAGGAACCAGCATCCAAGTGTAGGAGTGCCAGATCCAAGGCAGCAACTTGATACTGGTCAGACTCCTCATCCGAGCAGGGCTGTCTGAATACAAACACCCAGCTCCTGGGATTCTGGGGGAGGCCTCTGCCAAGGCAGCAATCCTGTTGCTCTTCTCTGGCAGATCTGCATGCTAATGCTGCAAACCCCTCCTTCCTCTGCACTGCTGCCACTCCAGAGGAGCCCATCCCACTGACACCACACACCCCAGTGGCCATAGGGGCTGCCAGCACCTGACACCAGATGTTCTGCTGTCCCAGATGTGCCACTCTGTATCCAACAGAAAATGTGCCCAGAGACAGACCTCAAATGTAGTTTAAATGCCCTGCACTGTGCCCTCTCTGGAACTCAGGATCCCACAGCTTCCAGCCACTGAGTTATTCCTCAACAAAGCAAACACACTTGGGGCTGGAGTTCCTGCTCACTCACTGCCATCTGCACTTCCAAACACAACCTGGCTATTTCAACACATGAAGTCTCCCAGATTTCTGGTCTCTGCTGTCTCCCAGTCCCCTCAAGAAGGGCTCACAACCCAGCTCACAGAATCATAGCAAGATTTAGATCAGAAAAGACCTCTAAGATCATCAACTCCAACCTTTGTCTGACCATCCTTTAACTTTCTCAACCAAACCATGGCACTGAGTGCCACATCCAGTTTTACTTGAACTTTTACAGGGATGGGGACTCAAAACCTCCCTGGGCAGCCCCTTCTAATACCTGACAACCCTTCCAGTGAACCAGTTATTCCTGATGTCCAACCTGAACTTCCCCTGGCACAGCTTGAGGCTGTGTCCTCTCCTCCTGTCCCTGTTCCCTGGGAGCAGATTCTGACCCCCACCTGGCTGCCCCCTCCTGTCAAGGAGTTGTGTTCCTTAAACCTCTTTTTCTCCAGGCTCAGCCACCCCAGTTCCCCCAGCTGCTCCTCACATGATTGACTCTCTAGACCCCTCCCCAGCTTTGCTGCCCTTCTCTGGACACTCCTTGCACTGGTGCCTTTGACTCTAGGTGTGCCTGTCCATCAGCTGATGCCGTCCCCAGCCCAGGGGACTCTGCAGAGGTTTAAGGAGCCCCAAGTGGAGCTGCCTCCCCGAAGTGACCACCCCTTGTCACCAGTAAGTTTCCACTGCCGTGAAACACAAAACTTTCTCGCCCCGCCCGCTCCTCCCGGCCCGCAGCACTTTCCTTTTGTTAAGCCTCCTGGCAGCACCAAGTGTCACCTTCCCAGCGCTTTTTAATATGAATGTGAAATTAGTGAGGTTTGCCCTTTCCCCTGGCAGACAGAATCCTCTGTTATTAAAAAGTAAAGCACTTTAATAATGAAAACTTTTTCTCTTTTTCCTGTGTTTTAACTGTTTAAAATTAATGAGAAGGGCATAACGGTTGTCAAAGCGATATTGAAAGCCGGGTAGCCAGGACCGAATAAGCACGAAAATCCCTCCAGAGTGTTAAATAAACAGTGCTTCAGCCCCCTCTGAATCCCTGTGTTGGTTATTGTATACATTCTGTAACAGCACTCAGAATAGATCTGAGCACCGGGGAGGCAGAAAGGTTTCAGAATTCCAATAAAGGCCTCAAATTAAAGACAGCCTGGTGCGAATTCCAGGAGAAAATTAAAGAGACCTCAAGCTTAAGTGACAGGTGACTTGCTTCTGTGTCACAACTGTCAGGGGATTTAGTGATAATATGGCAATATATTACAAAGGACTTTTCTTATTCCCCCCTTTAGGTTTCAAAATGAGGCATCTCTTCTTCGTGGTGCTGGGGAAAAAAAAAAAAAAAAGTAAGACAAAAATGAGGGATAAAAAACTAGGTGCATAATTTCCAAAGTGTGAGGTCAGTGCAAGAGATATAAATAAAAAAGAAGCAAATGGCAGGAAACATAATGTCCTCGGAAAACAGCTTCTCCCCTCCTCCCATCTCCACCTTGTCTTTTATCCCCTTCAGACCCTTGAGACAGATCTCATTTTAAAACTGCACCCTAATGGGCATGAAAAAAACCTGTGTTTGATTCCTGTCTTCCAGGGAGGATCATCTAAAAAACAAAAAACCCCATCCCATTAAAAAAAAAAAAATCTAAATTTAAAACTGACTCAGAGACAAACTGTGAAAATAAAACCTGCCCATGACTGAGTGTCTGGACAGATCAAATAAATCAGTGCTACTGGAAGGGCATGGAAACTATTCCACATGCCTTACTCACACAAGCAAGCTTTAATCGTGCTTTGGATCAGCAGGACAATTAATTTGAGACCTCACACATTTTTCCAAGACCCCAAAGATAAAAACCCACTCCAGAAGTTTGCTTCATCTGCTCCCCATCTAAATTTGTTCCCTCTGTTAAACAGGCAGCATTGTTGCCATCGTGGAGAAACAGTGGGATAGGAGAACTTCTTGTACCTTGTGATTCCTTAAAAGCCTGTTCTGGCAGATCCCAAACCACTGGCAGAAAGGCTGTGGACAGTAACAATATTAAAAAACTAAAAGAAGAAATGCAAGGGAAAAAAGTCAGGTTTCAACCAGTTTGAGACATCAGGGGAACTCCCAGAAATGCCAACTCCACCAGTAAAATGCACCTGGATTTCTGTCAGAAGGAAACTTCCAGTGATAAAGATGGCAGGTTTTAGGTTTAAGAGGTTGAGATAAGTACTGAAAACTTATGATTTCATTAAGAGAACATGAAAATGAAAAAAAAATTGAAGCACAGTAAGACTAGGCTGAGGTAGAAAAGTTCATTCTTAAAACTGGGAAAAAAAAAGAAAGATGGGGAAAACCCACCAAAAAGCCTGCCTGTAACATCTCCTGCTTCCATTATACTTCAAAACAAAATGAAGGATTTTGTTTTAATAACAACTTTTTACTAACCTCCACACACCTTCTCTAGAACTCACCGAGTCCCCCTTGCCCCCCTCCATAAAAGTTGAAAGATCAGATTTATTCTCTTTGTAGGCAGGTGAACATTCACACGCCCAGACATAGCCACATATATATTTCATACACCTAAATATAAAATATACATTTTACAGGCACTTCAGCTTGCTCCCTGACTGCACACAGAAGCCCAAAAACTACATGTTCCAACGTGGTACTTATAATGGACTTGAGTTGAGGCAATGAGAACTGAAGAGCATCATAATGAGGTTCCTGTGGGCAGGACTAGAATATATACATGCCACAGAGCACAGAGGGCTGAGCAGCAGAGCTGAACCTCCCTCCAATGGCAACATCCCAATGGGATCAGGCTCAGCTCCTCCTGACACCTCCTCTGTCCCATGCAATGTCCTGCTGCATTCCCAGCTCGCTGTAGTGTCCACGTGGCAAACTGAGGGAATTTGATAAGAGATTAACCCTCCTGGAAACTTGGGAAACGCCCCTGTAGCTTCTGAGCTGACCATTCAAAGCCTCCATGGCAATAGAAAACGTGGAGCTAACAAACACAATGAGTCCATGACTGCATTTAATGTATTTTTCAAGTCATTCCTGAAGGAGTTTGTTTCATATTGACAGAACTGCTCTAATTTCATCCCCATTAAACAATAAAGAATTTTTCCCATGAAGAAACTCTATTCCTTAAATCTCACTTTTTTCAGATTGAGTCACATAACACTGGTTATTCTGTATTTCTAAGTTCCTGCAGGAGATTAAAACCATCCAACAGCCACAGTGGATGGATCTCAGCTCCACTGAAGGCAACAGCAAAATCCCACTTGCTTTGATGTAAGAAAAGAGGGATTTAATCCCACCTTTGACAGCAGAAGGAACCAAGTCCTTGTGTGCAAGCTCCTCTGTGCAGCACCTGGCATAGCAGAGCCTGCCCCAGCAGCTCTGCTGAGCCAAACCAGCAACTGCTCCTTTCAAAGAGGGGCTGAGTTTAGAGCTTTTTGGAAAGAAAAGGGGAAAGCCAAAAGAAGAGTATTTCAAAAATTCTGTGCTTCAATGTGTAGAGCAGTTTGAAAGCAAGGCAGAAACACTGATCTGATCAGTTTTGGTAGCAAGCAGGCTCGGTTAGGTTTTTGTTGCTAAAAAGGCATTTCCTTCTGCCACTTTTCAAAAGTTATATCATAATTTCCTACAGCAAAACATGTTCTCTTTTTTGCCCACTTCCCATGAAGTAACATTTGTCACCCAGTCCAGAACAGAATATTCTGTCCCACGTCTGTAACAAATGTAAAGAACTATTTCTGCATAAATGTAATTGTTGAAAAAGCTTGCCAAGGAAATCTGAAGTTTCCCCCCCACCCCATAAGCACATCTGGGAGAAAAGGAAAGTGTTTATACAGAGAACTATTTAAAATAATTTCTGCACCAACAAAGCACAACTAAACTTGGTTAAGCGGTCACATCCTAGGCATGATCCAGACATTTAAAACAGGCATTACAGCTGATTTCAGCCAAAACCAGTGGTGGGAGAGAGCTTTAAATAGAGCTGCATCTCAGCTGAGCTCAGAGCTGGCTTTCTATGAGGTGCAGGGTGTGCAGGAGCCCTGAACATCTTTCACAGGCGTGTTTACCAGGAACACCACGGCTCCCCCCAGCCAGCGCCGGCAACGAGGCGCCTCAGACACGGGGTAACAAAAGCACGAGCAGGCAAAACAGCAACAAGAGGGGGAAAAAAAAAGAGTGTGTGCTGCATCATGCTTGACACATTCTTGACTTCCATTCAAAATGCAGGTTCTTGCAGGATTTAATTTGCCAGAGCGCAGCAATGCCCGAGACATCAATTGCAAATGAGTGAATTCTGTGAATTAGCAACTTGGAGGCAGACCCAAAGCTTGCCCAAGTCAATAAAAAGGTGCCTGTCAACCCAGGGAGCTTTGTTTCAGGCTCCAAGTAAATACAGATGATAAAAACCCCTACCACCAAATGCATTTTCCTTGTTTCTTCAGAGAAGTTTAGAGCCATTTGTCATCTCCAGCAGTATTTTAGTGCAGAAAACACAGGAAAAACAGAAACATTGTGTGGGAAAAAACACGGAGCTTTTGCAACCAGAAACCTTCCCTGTCTGTTACAAAGATATTTGCTGAAGAGTTAGCAAGCAACTGCTTTCTGGGAACAAGAAAAGACTGAAAAATTGTGCTATAAGGTATTTCTATAATTATTTACAATGCCTGACATCACGGATGTAAAGACAGACGCTAAGGCAGGAATATTTGTGATGTGTAACTGGCAAGTGAAAGCTGGAGCAATTCCAAAGCAGCAGAATAACTCACCTTGCTTCCTGGTCTGTGCAACTTGAAGCGATCATCTTTCATCAGGCTGGCTAACACCTCCTCCATCTTTAGCTCTGAAACACTGAAGCAACAAAGACAAGAAATTACTATTTCTCCTACTTTGAAACACAGCATGCAACGAGCCACAGACTGGTAAAGAAGAGTAAAACCATTGAGATTCACAGTTCAGCTTAAGAATTTATTCCTGAAACAATTCAGGAACTCCCTCAGCACCCCTGAAAGTGGAACTACTGTAAAATCCAAGCCAGTGCTTTCAGAGGCACAGAGACACAGGAACCCACAACCTTGTCACTGTTTTAAGTCACCAACGTGCACTCCAATTCCAGGAGAGCATCAAAATAACTGAGGGTGAACCTTCCATCCACTGAAAGTCTCCTTGGCTCTCAACCAAGAGGAGCTGAATAAAGAAATAAATTGGATTGCACTTCCATTATTTTCATAACTTTTCTTTCCTTGCACTGAGAAGCATCAAGACAATTGGGAAGAACCTGGTCATGCTTTTCACCACAAGAAACTCAAGACAGAGTTGAAGCAGCTCATAACATTAATGCTTCTTGTAAATTTGCTTTGTAACTATAAAGAAAAAAATCTGCACCCTCCACTTTGAACCCAGGAGTTGTCCAGCATCTCTTTTTTCACTCAATGCCGTGGGCAGGAGCAGAAGTTGGCTGTGCAACTGTGAGAAAGAGACTGACTGAGGCACACACAGGCTGGGAACGCCTGCTCCATTTAAGTTTGCCACTTCTGCTACATCTTGTCCCCTCCAATTTAGCATCCAGAGTCTCTGGAATGAGACACAGTGCTCAACCCTCACTCAAAGGAGGATGCTTTCATGTTTACACACATTTGTCTCCACCCATGTTAGCGACCACACTCACAAAACTGAAGAGCTGAAACTAAAGCTGTGCAAAGACACAGCTCCTCCTCTCACAGTGACGCAAGCTCAGAGGGCAACCACAAAACCCTGGGGAACTTTTCCTATCAAATCAATTCTCCTGCAGCTTCCTTCCCTCTGGTCACATCATCACTCTTTCTTTCCCACAGGATCCCACATGGTTCCAAGTCCTTGCTGCCTTGCTCAGAGGCACTTCCCAATGGACAAACTCATCCTCCAATTCATTTATAGCCTCAAAAGCCACCTCTGACACCAGATACACAGTTTGATTTCCTTCCCTGCTCTGAGAACTCACCTTCCCTCTCATCTGAAGTGCAAAGCCAAAGCCCAGCCCATTAGGGACCCCACAGCATTTTTTTAAATACAGGAGACTCAGTCAGCTCTCCTAGCCAGGCTTCACACTGGGCATTTATTTTCATTCTGTCGACTCACATTCCTCCTGTAGGCTCAACCAGATGATTTATTCTCCAGTCCTGCTTGCAAGGCACTGCTGGGTCCTGCTATGGCCCAGATATGGAAATGCTTACAAAACCTGCTTCATTTCCAAGTAAGCAGTCCTGCTTAAAGGTGCATTTACAGGAGCCTAAAAATTCTTTGTCCTCTTTAACACTGTCTTCAGGGGCACACACACACACACCAGGTGACAGCACAGAACAGCTGTGCAGCTCCAGGCCATTAATATTACAGCTGCATCCAAACTGGGTCCCATTTCCACGGGAATTACTCAGATCATACAAGCTGATGTCTGGGCCAAAATTTTCAGTAATGGGCAAAGATCATCTTCTAGAAATGAAGCCAAGGAGTTCACTTGGGATTAAACCAATCCAAGGAAGAGAGGAATCTTTGAGGTCCAACAGTTCTCAGATTCCTGAATCTCAGATGGTCAGAAAGACACCTGTGGTTTCTGAAAGGAAGCGTTGCTGATACTCAGTTTGTAAAGTACAGGAAGAAATTACCTCAAGGATATCTTCTTTATTTTCACTCAAAGCTCTCTAACACATGGCTAGCAGGAATGGATGAATTTCTCCCACACCGTGTGATGGGATACTGAAATCCTCACCTGCTCTCTGTCCTTCCCAGCTAAGCAATAAATACCTTCACTTCTGCAATCTGCCTTTTCAACCTCAGCCAACTCAGCATCACAGCATAAGGAAAGGAGAAGGTCCAGAGGAACAGCCATCCAGCCTGGAAGGGATGGGCCACAGTGGCCATAAGACACCCTAAAAGGGAGATCAGCCCCACCACGTGCAGCTGGGTCACCCCACGCACAGATTCTTTCACAGAGGATGCAGAGAAAGGTGGGGGAGCGATGGGGGAGGAAGGGAAATGGAGCATAAAACGACAACCGAGGGTTTCTCTGTTTGGTTTTGAGAAGTATAACAGCAAATTAAAACATAAATGGCAACCACTTAAGCAAGAGGAAAGCAGACCTCCCCTTTCCCGCTGCAAAGGTTGCTTTGACACCGCCATGAATGAAAATGTCAAACCTTTGACATTGATTTGTCAGAGTTGTCACCCCCTCTTGGGTCCTCCCCTCGCCTGGCGCGTCGCCAGCAACAGATCCCTGAACTGGGTTCCCAGCAGGGAGCAGGCGAGGGAGCCGGGAGGGGGGAGCAGCACAACCCCGGAGCAGGCAGGGAAACGACTTGTGCCTTCACGGTGATGCCTCTTCCTTTATAAATTAGTTAGGCCGCTGTTAGCAGATAAAGAAATTATCTGATAGCTGTCGAGGCAGGTGCTGCCAGATTGCAGCTGAAGGGACCAGAAGAGACATAAAGGGAAAAAAAAGTGAACCTCACATTTCTTCTGCTTGTTGCCTCCTCCCTTTGAAGGGAAATCTGTTAGTTGTGCTCGGAGCTGAGACAGAACATTTTGGAGTCTAACCCTTTTTTTTTTTTTTTTTAAATAAGAAAGGAATGAGGGAATGCAGAGCAAACAGGAGTGTGCACGTGCCTGCACAGCCACATACAGCTGGGCAGAGCAGCCACAACTTCCAGCCACACAAAGCCCAAACAGAAAGTTGCAGAGAGAGGCAGCTTTGCTGAGCCCCAACGGGAATTACTGATCTCAGCAGAGCCAAACTGAGATCGTTTTGGCAAAGGCTAATGCTGCTTTTCCACCCTGGAAGCCAAGGAGAGGCTTCAGGTACCAGTGAAAATTAATTGCGGGCGATTTCCAATTTCAAAGGCAGTCATCTCTAATTCCGAAGTGGATTTTCATCCAGGAACAAAGCCACGTCTGCTCTCATTACTTCCGACTCTCAACATTCCTGGACTTACTCCCATGCATGCTGGGGTGGGTGGAGGGGTTTAGGAAAAAACTGTGGGTCAGATCCTCATCCCCTGTAAACCAGCAGAGCACTGCTCATTTACACCAGCTGCAGGGACACATCTCATGCTTTGTCTTCTTCAAAATACATATTTTATGAAGTATTTACATTTCAATAAACCCAGCGGGAATTTCATTTAAAAAAGGAAAAAAACCCCAACAAATTAAAAAAAAAAAAGATTCACAATACACGCTCATCCTCAACAAAAACCCGAGAGAATTAAAAATTAAGCTAAGAATGAAAAAAAAAAAAAAGCCAACTCCAGTAACTTGTGCAGACCAAGTCAAAAGCTACAAAGACTTTGGGTAAAGGAACAGAAATGAGCAGTGCTTAAGAGGCTCGGTGACAGTCCAACACACGCTGTCTTTCGCCCTCGCACTGAATTAAATTGTCAGGATTATCACCATAATGCTCTGTTTATGAAGGGTAACGGCAATTTGTGCTGATGGCACTTGCTGCCTTGAGCTTCGAGCTGCCTTCCTGCATCTCCTCAGTAATTCATCAGCTCCCTGCTCCATCCCGGTGCCCCTTCTCCGCATCCGTGTGGGAAGTGCGGAGAGGCCGAATCGCCCCCGTGCCCGTCACTGCCTTCCCTCTGAAGATGGGGGTCAAGGAAGACAAATCACACTCCTTTCTGGCAAGTCCATTATCTGCAAGGCAGCATGTTTTATGAAGAGCATCAAACAAACAAACAAACAAACAAGAAAAGGCAATTCCCAGAGTTGTCTTGGCTCTGAAAAGTGAAGGAAAAATAAATTCACATAAACCTCCCCCTGCTTATTCAGAGTCTTCAGGATTCCTGAAGACCATGGCCAGCTCAACAACAGGTCTCCTTAGCAGATGTAATTACCAGCCTGAGTGACACTTCCCTAAACTTGTTAAAAAACGACAACATTGGATAAAAGCATTAACATTTAAAATAAAAAGGAAGGAAATTACCCTCTCCTTCCTCGAACACTACCAAAATATTATAAAATAGAAAAACAGAACTTTCTACTTGGAGTTAAAAATTCACAATTATGTGGGATTTCACCTTTAAATGTCAGTGCTGTTTGTTACATGAAAAAAACCCCTGTCAGCTTAGCCTTCCATGTCTTGCTGGTGTCTGCTTAATAGATAGTTACCTGGGATGATGGATGGCTCTTTGTTAGACCACTAAATGGCTCACAGCCTAGAATAAGCCTGTATTTACTGCCAACATTTGTTTGTTTCAAGGATGCAAAACCAAATTCGATTCCAAGCAGCTCCACCCGACAGAAACACAAGAAATAAAAGGGAACTAATTTGTGCATGAGTTTACAGGGGCTCCATCAACACTGCTACAACACTGAAGGGACCCTGCTGATGTTCTCAAATGCTGAGAGACAGCAGAACAGGGAGCAAGGGGAGGCACAAACACCCAGCTGGCTGCTGAGGAGGCTGGAGATCCTGCCTAGCGATGCTGGGCAGCCAGTTGTGGGTTTTCTCCACAAAAGGACCACTGTGCAAGCAGAGCTGGACTAAAACCTCATCATGTGTCAGCCATCAGGTACCTGACTGCACACTGGGCTGGTCCTTACTGAGCCTGGCTTGCTCTCCTTGCTGCCTACTCCCAAGTCCAAGCTAGAGCTGGTTATGAGGAGCCTTCCCAGGCTTGGAAGCACACCCCACTTTGGGTCTGCAGAGCCCACCCTCCCTTTTTGCCTTTCAGGACCACACTGGGCTCTCAGCACTTGCCAAAGCCTCTCTTATTCATGTCACAAGCCACTTAAACAACACATCTTGGTCAATTATCTGCCAGATATGACCCACAGCTCCCCAGCAATTTCTCCCCCAGATCTCTCCCGAAGGGCCAGCACAGTCTCTGCCAATATGGTGCCATGCAGGCAGATGGCCAGGCAGCATCTGACAGGCTCGTTTGACTTGTCATCTCCGCATAGTCACGATCTGAACCCAGGGCCAGAGAGAAAACAATGGAGTGCAAAGGATCTTCAGCTATCGTCTCCTCCCTGCCCCTCACCACACACACTCACTCATGCACGACCTGTCAGGCTGATGATTTTCACACACTTCCCTCTTCTCCTTTTGCTAGTCTGGGGCCGGGCCTGGATCCCAAGAATTAATAAATTCTTATTAAAACCTGCACGAGACACAGTCCCGCTGCAAGTGCCACGGAAGGTTAATTAGCAAGGATGAGCTGAAACTTTTGTTCGCGTTTCTGACTCACTTAATCTTGTGAGAAGCCAGCAAGCTGACATATTCTGCCTCCGAAGGCGCCAGGACGAGCAGGCTGCTCCCGCGGCAGCCAATGCGCGCCGTCCTCCCGATGCGGTGGATGTATTCCGCAGGTGAAGCCGGAGCGTTGTACTTGGGAAAGGGGAAGGAGGAAGGAACAGGATGCAGCGTGTTAATTATCAACCAGACACCCGGCCCCGCTCACCTGGAACTAAAGGCACACCCCACACGCTGCACCCTCCCCGGGAGTTGGGCTGTTTGCAACACGCCTGAGCCCCTGGAACCGTCACTCAGCCCCTCAGCCACGGCAGCTTTTTGACGTGTGAATGTGACACGTTGGCCAACTTTCAGATAATAGGACAGTTTCCCCATCTCGGTGTCTCTCTCTGCCTTTTACATTTTATTTCGATACTGGCACGTCAGAAACCTGTTTGCTTCCTCTAAAAACCCCCCCCCCAAATTGAATCAAATCTCACAGCAAAGAGCGCCCAGGTCTGCCCACATGGAGTGGGGAACTGCCTGCTCTGCATTTGGGAGAAAAACCACAAAATATTTGGAGTTGGGCTGAATTGCTTTGTTTGGATTAAAGCAAATCATAGCTGGTTACAGGGTAGAATAAATCTAAGAGAGAGGAGGGAGTGCTTTCAGCAATGGATGACACAGGTAGCAACTGTCTTCCCCTGTCCAACTGCCAGGCACCATGAAAATGTTCCTTAAAGACCCCCCAAATATAGCAGTGCCTCTCATTTACTGAACTGGGAATCAAAACTGTCCAGCCATTTGCAAGATATGATAATGGGTGACACATTTCCCTCCCTTTAACCTCCCCCTATTCTTTCCCCCCTCCTCTCTTTCCTGGAAAAAAATGAACATGCACAGAGATACTGCTCAGAAATGAGCCCTCAGCAGTTTAACTGGAAAAAACCCAACAACCAAAGCCCACTCTAGTGTTTATACCTGTGCCCTCTGGCAAAGTTTCTACTGGCTAGAGGTGTGAGTAAGATGCTGTGAGCAATCTAATTGCTCCCTGCAGGTCCTTGCTCTTGGACACAGCTCTCAGGACAGCTGAGATTTCGCCTTCTGGACACACAGAAATCTCCCAGGGCTTTAGGTAATTTGCACTGCGTTCTAACACTGGCAACTATATCTTTGGTTAAATTATATTAATATACAGATCTGGGAATTAAAGACTTCACTTCCACAGCCTTCTCGGACTAGCTGGCTGCTACAAAAATCATTCTTTTTTAAAAAAACACAAAAATCAAATCATATTTGTTACCTGAAGGGATGAGGTAGAAATTAAAAAGCTTTGTTGAAGCTCTGTGCCCTGTTCCTTTTACCCAGGTGTCGCTTGATACATGTGAATCTCTGGATCAGTTTTTCCTCAATTCAACTAACCTTTTTATAATTATAAATCTTTTATAGAAATGAAATCTGCCTCATGCACTCAGCCTCCTCTTTGAAACGACAGGCTGCTATCTTTAAGGTTCAATCCATCTTCCTTTGTTTCTATTTTTTTTCTCTAAGACTGTATTTCTGTCAACAGCAATGCAGCAGTGTGGGGTTTTGTTGGGCCTTTTTTTTCCCAGGGAAAATCGGAGCCATGCAGTTCTAATGGAAGCTGGATGCCTGCAGCTACTCAGCCCCAACCCAGCCAAGGCTCACTCGAAACACTCAGTTTCTGCAGGTCACTGCACTGACACTATTGGGCTACTCAGTGTTTAACATTAGGAATGCACTTAAACTCCTCACGGAGCTGCCTCCCCAGCAAGCTCAGGAAAAGAGGATCAGAACTGCAAGAGATGGCCAGGATCTCATAAAATTTGGCTTCTTGGGTGGAGAAATGAAAGGTGTTTCATCCCAGACAGTGGTAACACCAGAGTTATCAAAGAGAAAAACAGACCAAGGATATGGTAGCAGTGCTGTATCCTGGCAAATCCCAGAGCCCCAGTCCTGCACTCAGGAACTTGGAGGTCTCCCACACCTGTAAGCATCAGCACCAAGACCAGCCAACTGCAGGAAGCTTCTGGACTGAGCAGGGATTTAATCTGAGCAAGGCTGCACTCAACACACATGGACACAAAGAGCAAACCCACCTGTACGATCCAGGTCACTTGAGGCAGGTCCAGTCCCCGTGCTGCTACATCCTTTAAAATTAATAAGGAAATCACTTTAGTAAAAATTCTTTGGAGTTATTGGCAGAGTGAGGAATCTTCTGGGATGGCAACTATGTCTGAAAGCAATGCTGGCAAGGCAAGTAGGAATTTTATGTGTCTAGTTTGGGGAGAGATGGACTAAAGGTCAGAAATAACACCGAGGGTTTAAAATGCAAGGATTGTTAGCAGACAAATACAATAAAAAATGATCCACTACTATGGCCCAAAGCCTGGAGGATACAAACACCTATTTCAGGATGGTGGTGTTGAATTACAGCATTTTGCCACAGCCCCTTTGCATTATATCTGACAGAATCCACTGTGTAAAGGCCAGTGATACCTTTGGTTCTTAGTTTGTTTCACTGATGAACACAGATCTTCTCATGGGCACCTACTGCCCAAACACAGAGAGGCAGAATTAAATCTCTGAAGAGAGAAAGGCAGCATGATTTCTGAGCACACCTTTCTCCACAGCAAATCTGAGTACTAAAACCAGGCTGCTTATGATGAAAAGGGGAAAAAAAAAAAAGGCCAATGGTCAAGAATTCCTGGTCTTGGGTGGAACGTCCAAAGATACACTGATTTCTACCTACAGATAATTAGTTGTTTCCTAGGTGATGATCTGAAGTTGAGGAGCAGAAGACTTGCAGGTCACCTGGCCCTAAAATAAAAGCCCAATAAACAATTTAGCAGAATCTGCAGGAAGCTGGAGCACAGCTCAAGGAGAGGGGACTTCAGCTATGCCTTAAATTTGCAGTCTGCCTTTCATTTGGAGAAACAAAACGCAGCCGCGAAGAAAAGAGTCTGAAGCTGCTGTCAAGGTGCTATTTGATGTGCCAGCTGGTGAGAAAACCCATCAACTTGGAGAAGGACTTGAATGAGACCCTTTAGTTATCCAGAGTCAGAATAGCTCCAAAAACATACCCCTTCAGAGAGAAAAGAGAGTTTAAACACTGCCCAAAACAGAGAGTGCAAACACATTTCAATCTCCTTTCTTGATTTTCTGTTCATTAGTAATGTCCTCACATACTCCTTGGATTTTACATTCACCAGGCGCAATAGCAGAGCAGGTGTGCAGATTTAACTCTGTTAGGAAATGTTTTGCAACACATGTATCTTTTAGCTAGTTGCAAAATAGAATATATTAAGGACGTAAGCAGGAGCTTAATGTACTAAAAATGTGTCAGCCACCCACTGAAGTGTTTTCATGCAACTCCCACACACGTTAAAAGAATGGGAAGCTGATGTTTTGGCAGCAAAGGCCTTCCCATAAGCACTAACCAGGCTGTTTTGTGGCTCCAACTGCAGTAAAAGAGGAGACACTTTCCACAGCGCCCACTCCGAAATAATGCACACTCGCGCTCCAACACGCTCATTAAGGAGTGACTTGTTCCCAGAGTCAGAATGAACAGATGTACAAAAAGCCATTTAAAGGAGGTTGGAGGGAATAAATCAAGGGGAGTCGGGAAGCGTGTACAGCAGTTACCAGGATAACAAGACTATAAACTCTACACTGCCATCAGACAGCAGCGCTGACGTCTGATTCCGAGCTGGCTGGCTCTGTTCTTCCAGGCTGACACGGCTTTGGTCTTTTCCCTTATTCTGTGCTCTTCCTCACATCCAGGAGCTGAGGAAAGGCTGTCTGAGGAGAGGGTTTTGACCTTGGGACAGGGCAGTTTCCCCAAAATAAACCAACAGCCAAGCTACCCCTGTGGTCAGGAGCACTTCTAACAGAGGAAGGAATAGACAACAGGGGCAGGAGCCATCCCTCTAATCCATCCAGATTCTTTCCCTACTCTTCCCAGATACATTTTCTCAACATCTCATCTTGGGAAATCACTGCCACAGACAGCATTTTCATGTGCATTTGCCCAAGTGGAAAAGGTTCACCAAAAGCCTCATAAATAGCCAGGGAGAGCATTTTAGGAGAAGGCTTTCTCCCATCACCAGCCTTGCATTCACCATTGCTTTCACAGCGCCACCGACTCCACTCAGTCGTTACTGACACACAGCAGCAGCTACTCTCCTGGGGTTTCCCTTGGCTTTCTTTCACAAATCTCTTGGGATTTACTGGTAATTGGAGTGTTTTGCAAACTCTCAAAGATTCCTCAGTATCAGTCCACCTGTGTCTCCTCTAGCTGCTTTTCCGCAAAGACCCTGGTAGAGAGCAGCAAGGTAGGACTAGGGTAAAAAGTTTGAGTTGATTTGCTTTCCTCTGCTGGCAGAGCCCAGGAGTTTCTACTTCTCAGAATTTCAGAAAAATATTTGTGGGTCACCTTTCCAGGAGAGAGAACACAGCTCAAACAACAACTATCCAATTTTACATTTATTCCACTCACAGAAGCACTAACCTGCTGCCAGTATTCTTTCAAGAAGCCCAAGAGATTTTCAATATACCATTCTCCCCTCTTTTCCACTGCCTCAGATGGCACTCCCCTTTCCATGTGTGACCTCACACCACCATTCCTTAATTACAGGGAAATCAAGGATGTGACACCTCGGCAGGTCACTGCTGCCTCCTTTCCATGGGCAATGGAAGGGCAAATTCTTCAGTGACCATCTCATGGGAGCAAAAAAAAAAAAAAATCTACACCAGTGCAATTTTAAAGAAAGCCCAGATGCCAAGCAAACACGATAACCTGAAGCCTTAACCATGTTCCTGCCCTGATCCCAACTGCAAGGCACACAAGGGGCACAGGATCAAGAAACAATCCACCTGAGGGATGCTAGAAAGGCTGAAATTTCTGCTTTGAACAATTCATGTTACCAGCCTGTGCTTGTGGCTGGGGGGTACAGGGGTGGTTGCAAGAGAATGGGGTACAGAGAATGGGTGCCAGGGAATGGGGTACAGGGGGTGGGTGTCAGGGAATGGGGTATAGAGGGTGGGTGTCAAGGAATGGGGTACAGGGGGAATAGAGGGCAAAAAGGCCACACCGAAAGCGAGTCCTTTCACTGCAGAAGATCAGAACCAACAGGGCCACAAAAGTTTTGCAAGGGCCTTGGTTTGCTCAGTCCCTCTCACACAATCTAATTAGGGCAAAGGAAATTGCTAAAGTTGCTTTTGAAAGACACTCAATGGTGAGGTCTTGAAGGCCCTGAGCTTGACAATTGGCTGCCTACATGAGGCCTAGAAGTACAGATGGAAGGCAGCTTGCTCAGGTGCCAGGCTGTCAGTTGGATTAAAATGACTCATTTATTTACCAAAGAACCTCACAAAGTGCTTTAGCTAACAGGCAGAGAGGGCCTAACGGCTCTCCAAGCTGGGGAAGAAGCTCTCGCGCCTTCCCGGCCTGCCAAAAGTCATTACTGCCGAGTGTGGAAAGCCATCAGCAGGGTAGAGACCCCCGTCGGCAGGGTGACAGATTGGGCTGCGTAATCAGAGGAGGAAGGGGAGAGCACAGAAGCTGTCAGAGGCGAAAGCTCTTGGCTGGGGCCGCCAGAAAACTGGCAAGATGAGTTAGCGTGACTGAGTAAACAGCAAACAATCTCCAAATGATCTTTCCTCCCTCCCTGGAAGAGATGAACTTGTTTAAAAGGCACATCCCAAAGGAAGCCGCAAAGAACTTTCAGTGAAGGAGAGAGAAATAAATCTGGATGAGACCCTCTGAGATACATGGCCCTTCTTTATTTTCTTGCCTGCCAGCTTATATTGTCTGGCAAAAATATTTTATGGAATATATTAATATACATATGACATAGAGCAAATTAATAAAAGGAACAGCAGGTCCCATTGCTTACTAGAGCGGAAAGACGGGTGGAGAACATGGCATAAGGGACAAGGGAAGGACGGCAACATTATTTGTGTTGCTCTTTTGTGAGCCAGGTTTCAAAATTTTGTGGGCACAAAACATGATTTCACAGCAAAAAGAACAGAACCACCTTTGTGCAGAATTTTTTTTTTTTTTTTTGCTGATCTGGAGAAGAGAGTCAGAAAAAAGCAATGCCCTTAGAGGCAGGAGGTGGTCACAGAGCCTGGCTGCCCTTTGGACATCTGCGTTGGGGAGGCACCTGTAATGTGGGACTGGTGCAAAGTGTATCTCTATATTAAGGTGTCCATATGGTCCCCATTACTGTGGTAACAGGCCACCTCCTGCTTTCAATGCATTTGTCCTCCCAACATCTCTGTAAGATGGAACTGTGCTACTTTCCCCATTTTACAGATGGGGAGTTGAAGCACAGAGAGATTTTGGACTCAGACTCACAACTCACTGTGCTTAACGTGCTGACCATGTGCCAGCTGAGCCGCAGTCACCATAACCATGAGGATCTGCATCCCTGCCTTGCAGGAAATGCAAAGTGGCTTAGATTGAAGAGGAGGAGGGTTACAATATATGAGTTACCTTACACCACCCTCTTCATGGCAATCCAGGTTACTCCACATTATCTCCCATTTATGACCATTACCTCCCATTTGTGACAGCTCAGGAGCAAACCCACAACTATTGCTGCTCAACTGAGATGTGGCTACTTGCCCCGTCACCCCAACTCCACATTTCTTGTGGCACAGCAAGAAATCAAACCACATCTCCAGTGTCTCAGGAGGGGAATCCCATCCACTGAGATTTCTTTATCCAAATTCTTCTTCCTACCTTGTCAACAGCTGCACATTTCCTGACAGATTTTTCCTGTCACGGGCTACATTTTCCCGTCAAACCTTCTCACCCAGGAACTGATAGCCCAGAAATTGCAATGGTTCTGCTTTCTCTTTGTCTAAAACCGAGCATTTACCTTCTTTCCGAACCCATTAAATTGGAATTTCAATAACAAGACATGTACCTGACATTTCTCAGTTACAGGCAGCATGTGCATCAAGAATAACACAGTTTAGCTATTTATTTTTTAGAATTTACCGAACACTTTTTATCTTCAAAACAATCTACACCACTGAATGATTTAAGCTCTGCTCTCCTCCCTAGTTCAAACGCTCAAGTATTACCTCTGTACACAAGGAAATCAAGCTAAAGTTCCACTTATGCAATGCAAAGATGCATTTTGACCTTGATCAAATCTCTGAAAGGTTGTACACACAAAGCAGGACCAGAGTGTAACAAGTAGAATTTTACAGGTGACATAATACATAATTTGGCAATGCTAAATCAAACCCTCCTATATACATGGCACTCCTGGTCTGAACTGTGGGCAGAAAAAAGTGAAAATTCAGCCCCCCACTCTCTGAAAAAATTGGCAACTGGTTTCCTTTAAGAATAACGTGCAGCAAGAACAGGAGTCATTTCAGAGCTGGAGAGGGTTTCTCAGCTCTAATTACTCCCGATCGCTGTAATTTACAGGTTTGCGGTGGGTAGAAATCGCCAAGATTCACACGTTTTCAGATCAACAGCTGCCACTATTAGAGAGCAAATCGTGCAGCCTTCTGCACCACTGCAGCAGCCTGTGGCCCCAGCAGGTCAGGAGTGAGAGGTGAGGGTGCCACCACCACCCAAGGGTGCCAGCAAACTTCAGCAGAGGACAAGAATTTCTCCCTTAGCACCCTTGGAAGGAGCTTGAAGGGCACCAAGGTGACGAGAGCAGCAGAGCACGAGCTTTTCCAATGACCCCTTCTCTGATTGGGCTCCCCCTTCCACCTCTGCAGGTGGTTGTTTTTACCCTTGGGGTAGTTATTAAGATGGGAAATACCACATTCCACCCAATTTTCCTGACAGTTGCGGGGCACACTACAAATCAGGATTGCATTCTACTGGCTGCATGTAGAGGGCAAGGTTCCAGTTTCAAAGGAACAGATTTTTCCAGACATAAGACCATGCAAAATACTTGGTGGTCTCTAATATAAGACATACATTCTTCCTGTATATGGTAACTCAACAGAAGATCATATTAATAGTTTGCAAAGAAGGCCCCCAGTCCTTACTTAACATGTGAGATGCAGAAAAAGGAGTGACTTTTCTCAAGGTCAGACAGTGAGCTGGAGTTAGAGCTCAGTGCCAATTCCTCTGGTTACCCTTAGGGATCAGACAGGCCCATTAGTGTGGAGCTGCAAAGGGACTCCAAGTTACTCACAGTGCAAAGCAAGATGCCAGTCTTGGATTTTAGGAACTCCTGGAAGACCTCTGTCCTTTCCTAGAAGATTGAAAAGGAAAATTAAAACACTGTTTATGCACATGACAATTAAACACAAAGCAAATTAGCTAAGGTAACAATTAACTGTCTTGTTCACTAGATCATGTACAGATTCAAAAGCAAAGGAATTGGCCTCACGAGTGCCAGTCAGACTCTTCCTGCAAATGGAAAAATCTGTGGCACACAGGTGTGGTCCCAGGTAGGAAGGCAGTGTCTGGGGAAGCCTGGATGTATTTGGTCAAATCAGAGCAGCCAACACCTCCACAGCTTGCACAGAAGCATAGCCTGTGTACGCCAGAAAACAGGAGCTGTTTTACATGGAGAGGGGATCCACAAAGGATTAGGCAGCACCAACAGAAGCACTGGCACACTTTGTGGGCAACACAAGCTTTTGTGGAAGCAAGCAAAGCTGGACATGTTCACTGCTGTCTGTCCAGTCACACGATGGGCAGGATAAGCCCATTTTGTTGACACAGCGATATAATCACATCACAAGAGATCAGCCTCATCATGTGCCCAATGGGGCATGCACACAGCCACTGCTCTGACTCTGGAATTACTGACTGTCAGGGATGCTCAGCTGCACAGGGAACTGCTGTGGGACAAGTCTTCAAAGTAACAAGGCAGAAGAGGTGGCCAGAAATCCCTGCCCAAGGGGGAAAGGAGGCACCCTCCCATGCCTTCCCCTTGTACTGGCAAAGGCCACCATTGGGGTTGATGACATTGGGACCAAGGTCGTCCCTTCCCACCGGGGTCAGAGGCACGTCCTTGTCCCCATCTCTGCTCTGCATCACTACAGCTCCATCAGCCCCAACCTCCTAACATGAGCTCAGGCCCATAGGCAGGGCCAACCCCCAGATCCCAAATCAGGCCCCCAGCAGTCTTTGAGCCACTGAGGGGAACTGCAGGCACCTAGTACAACCCCTCAGCTCCCTTCAAAAGCCTCCTGCTCTATCAGCCCCCAAACCTTCCCAAGCACATTCCAGTTATTCTAACTAACAACTTTTTTCCCACAAAAACTGACTTCCCAACTCACATCACAATATTTGCTATCTCTGAGCACCAATAACCAAAGGTCTCAGCAGAACTTGGTCTTCTCTTGCCAATACCACCTCTGCACCTACAATCCCTTTTCTGCTGGCCTTCCAAAATTTCCATGTTTCAAGCCTTTCCCTAGAGCTCTGGCTAGAAGCTAAGCGAATGTCCTGTTACATTGATGATAGAGAAGAAACCTCACACACCTGACTCCCAGCTAGAGGTGCTGTTCTAGAAAAGAAGGGAAACTTGGGCCTTGCTGACACACTGAACCCTCTGCTGACAAAAATTAAAGAAGAGAGCACGCTGTATCTTGTTGACAATGACAGCAGCCGTGCTCAGCAGTACCATATGGGATCCACAATTTAGCTCCATTAATGCTCTTAATTTGAAGACATCAAGCACTAATTACACACTGGGTACTAAAAAGGCAAAACCCTTCCCCTGGTGCCAGCTACTTAGTGGTGTTCTGTTGGCTTAACAGCTGGTCAGGGTAGAGTTGGGCCAGACCAGGCCTGCTCACTTGCTCAGGCAGGCAGGTTGAGGAAAGGCCAGACTGCAGGGACAGCAAAGCACATGTTTCTGGTCTCCACAGGATGGGAATGAGTGAGAAAAACAATGGCTCTTCACCTCTTGCTTCATCAGAAGAGCTCTATTCATTTACCATCTCTGCTGTGCAGCTCAGAGTAGAGCGGCAACTCTCTCCATCACAGACCAAGGGCAGGATCAGGGGCTGAACTTCCAAGGGAGGTCTCTCAGCTATTGAGAGAAGCTCTGCAGTGAGAGTTCATCTGACACTCTCCTCCTGGCCTCTCAGCTCTCTGTAGCAAGCTCCAACCACTCCACTCAGGCCTATCTGGCTAAAACCTATACGTATTTTGGGGTAACCACTGTCATAATGCTGTAATTCCATCCCAGGAAAAACAGCAATCTGTCAAGACACTGTTCTTCAAACCCAAAGCCAAACTGCTCCAGCCTCACCTAATGGGGGCAACTTATAAGGCAGTAATGTTTTGGGGCTTGGATAAGGTTTTCCCTTGGCATTAGAAGTCTGTCTTGACTGCATGAGAGAGAAGCATGGAGACATAAATGGTTTAGTGCACCCACTGGGAAAAAAGAATGGCTGCTCTGCCTGCTGAAATAACACATTTGCCTCTTCAGGTGTGTTTTTCAGATACAGCTACCAAGGTACTTTCCAGAAATGGGACAATATCCTTATTCTCATTAGCAGATGGAAGAGTGAGGCCCCTAGAGGCGAAATGACTCTCTCTCCTCTCTTCTGCCCTCCTCCCCAAAATAGCCACGTAATAAATCATATGGAATAAGGAATAAAACTGCAGATCCTGACATTTTGAGAGTGCTTACTTCCTGTTCCATGTCGCCGTGCAGACGCAGAAACTGTAAGCCCACAGAGGAGAGGGATGAACGCCCAGGTTGTTGTGACTCTGACCCTCCTGAAAGGACCTTTACGAGGAGCTCATGATGGAATTCCACTTGTTCACAGCTGGAGAAAAAGATGATCATCTTGTGGCGCTTTTCAAACTGCAAGAAAAACAAGAGGACTGCACATGACCACTTCCAAAGGCCTCTCCCAATTCCCTGATCGTGAAAAGATCCAGGTGGTTTACACTTCTGGAGATATAATTATCTGGGAAAGGATTACAGAGTCTGACACCAAACAGTGAGCCCACAAAAGAATGAGTACATGCTGCACAGGGATCTCTCTGCCAGCATGAAAGACACAACAGCACCTCAGCTCTCTTGTGGTTCAAGACGCACTTCAAAGCCCTGGATCTAATCCATGCTATCCTCAACAGAGGAACAGATAAAGGAGTTGGAAAGGGCAAAGGGCTACTTAGTAATATAAATGCAAACAGAGTCTCACCTTGCATTTCTGCAGGATAAAAGCTGCTAACGTGACAAGCCTCAGTTTGCTGGGGACCATCATGACATACTGCTGGAGTGTCTCAGGAACAGCAAAGTTTTCCTGCTCCATGCAGTTCACTGAACTGCTGGCTTCCCTGTCTGTTTGAGGTGCTGGTTCAGGCACCTTCTGGAGTTCATCTGCTATGGAAATGCTGACAGGGTCATTCAAGCTGATATCGGCCAGGCGTGTTACCCCTAAACCACAGAAAATGAGAGATGTGTGAGGCCCAGTGTGGGCTGGGATGATGTGCTCACAGAAAAAAAACAACTAATGCAATTCCAGTGAAAAAGAGTGAGACCCAGTAAGCCACCCTCAGACACTGACAGAACCCCCTCACAAACCTCAGCCTTTTCAGGGCTTACCAGGCTTAGCTGCTGTGGACTCCACCAGAACCTTCCCAAGGCACTACTTCAGCTGACTGTGCTGTCTTACAGTACATGAATGTCTTTATGGACAGACAGCATTTGGCATGCCTGCTTTTAAATGTGTGTGCAAAAATCCCGGCAGATCTTCACTCTGTCAGGAGTGCAGGAGTCAGGAGGCCCGGTTCAGTTCCTGCCTCAGCAGCTGATAGCTTGTACAATACAGAGCAAAGCACACAACAGCTCTCTTGCCATTAGCTTTTTGCCTTAATTTTGCATTTGCGAAGCAAACAAATGAACTTTCAGGTTCATGGTGACTTTGCAATGGAATTTGGGAGATACATGTGGAGACCATGGAAGTACATACACTGACAGGATTTCCAGTAAGGAAGGAAGTACCACAAGCCAAAGAAATTAACAGGCATTATTCCACTTCTGCAAAGGGCTTCAGACTGGGCTGTAATAGAGGCAGACTCAAGCAACTGCTCAGCAGTTGCCTGTGCATTATTCAGCTACAAGAGCCCCCATCTGTCCAGAACCCACCTTCAGTGAGGGTGGCTGAGAGCAGCACGTTCTGACGCGTCTCTCTCGCAGCGTTTAAAGCGTTGAGTATCACAGCCACATCCTTCTCAAAGCCCAGGTCCAGGATCCTAAAGGAACAGCAGAGATTGTTAAAGGTGCTGGAGGAAAGAGAAAGTCTTAATACTCCACAACATCTTTGCAATGAATAATTGTCCAACAGTCTGTCCAAAGCGGGTATTTCGTCCTAATCCCAGACATCTGGTGCTTGGCCGAGGCCACTGAGCATGAATGGCTTAAGCTCACACTCCCTCTCATAATTTTTCTTTTAATATTTAGTCAATTATGCTGCAGAGGGTATTGTAACAATTTTCCATATCTAAGCACTTGGAAGTTTACCTGTCTGCTTCATCAATAATCAGCCACTGAGTGCGACGGAAATGAATACATTCTGTGGACTTGATGTGATCAACCAGGCGGCCAGGAGTGGAAATGAGGATGTTTATCCCTTTCCGTAACCTATGCAGATGTAAGAACAAAAAATAAAACCCAGATAAGAGAAAAAAAAAAGAAAGAAAAAATAACCCCATGCAAGTTAGGATGGAATAGGACCCTGAGTGAGGAGCTGGAACCTATAGAGGTGAAAAGTGCCACAGTAAATTCAGGGACAGCAATTCCTCACTGATTAAAACTGAATATTTTTTCAGCTAAAATTTATCCTTGATCATCACTGATACTCTGATACTCAAAGGCACGCTCATTGCTAAGGATGGGGTGGAAAGAAATATTAATACTAAAAAAAAATCACCCAGTCAGGTTTTCTTTTCTAATTGAGTACTTGTTTTACTGTCAAGAGTAAACTTCTTTTTGTGTATGCTTATATAGAGAGAAATGAAAATTCCATTCTGGATTACCACCTTACAATTCAATTCTTGAAAAGGGAAAAAAAAAGGGATTTTAACACCAGGAAACCTCTTCTCCAGAAAGCAATTTCCCCCATAACAAATACTGCAGGCAGCACTTGGTGGTAAGTAAATACAGGTGTTTGTCAGGAGAGGGGAAAAAAAAATACTGACACGAGAGATCATCTTCTCAAAAGGCTCATCAACATTTTAGAAACAGATCCAACTGGGGGAAGTGAATGTTTCCTGCTGGCCCAGGCACTGTGCCTGTGTAAGATCCAGGGGATCACAGCTCGATCCAAGCTCACCATCCTCCCTCCCAGTAAGAAAAACACTCTGAGGAAGAGTAACAGATAAAGGCTATGCAGAGCAGAAAGACCCAAAATATAATTTAAGAAGTTGGTTTCCTACCTGGCTTTTTCTGATTTTCTCTTTTCTCCCCCCATTAGCACTCCAGGCACAATCCAGGTAAACGGCTACAGACAGGAAAACCAAGACCAGCAATGACTCTTCTTAACAACAAGACAAAGCCTAATCAAAAAATGATGTTTCATGGCAAAAAGAGAAAGGATGGGGCTGACAGCAGTGTGCATGTGATGTGATCACAGCTCCAGCATTAAAAAAAGACTTGTAAATCTCTTTTTAAGACTTATAAATTTATAAGACTTATAAATAATAAGGAAGTACCCTATTATTCCAAGGAAGAATGAAGAGGGGGTGGAAATATGGATCAGATAAATAAATGATTTAAACACCTTCTAGCCCAATGGTAAGATACTCTGCCTCAATTACAAGGAAAGCACTATCATTTAATGATTTTAAAAGCCTTCTCATCTCTCCAGTCATTCAGCTGGCAAAGCAGTTCACCAAGTCCTACTCCCCATCTGAAACCCATCTGTCCAGTATTAGTTTCAGTAAAACGGTCCTTGTCACCACGAGAGTTTCCATTCATAACTCAGCCTGAGACAATGAAAGGTATTTCTAAAAACAAATGGCTGTGAAAATCAACTATGCTTGTTTATCACCACATGTGCAACTAGGGTGCCATAATTAATCACTTAATTGCTCATGTAATAATTTAAAACATGCCACAGGGAAATCACACACTTAAACACATTTATCTTTAAGGACCATCTTGCCAGGTGCTGCATTTCCTTAAACCTCCAGCTGAATTCACAGGAACTGAAGTTGTTTAGCCCCTCACACGACTAAGAAGAACAAAGAGCACTGAATTCTTACCTTAAGTAGTTTCTGGATCGTATCAAAACTTTGGAGTGCAAGCTATAGAAAGCAACAAAAGAAAATGAGCTCTGCCAAAGTTTCTCTGGACTAAAAAGCTGGATTACAAATCCCTATGGCTCAAAAATCTGTAAATTAATCTAGTTATGTATATCAGAATTCTAAATGCATCCTTATTTTTTCTTTTAGAAGCCACTTAATAATTTTTTTCTCTTGAACAATCTCTCTTTTATTATATTTTGACCTGTTCAAAAACCTCTCTACTGGCTCAGCTCCATGAGCCAGCTCTCAGGACAAGAGAGACTTCTGCTGGCTTCTGTGAATGCCCCAGGGAGAAAACAAGCTACGGCCACAGAAGATTTTGCTCCAGAGGAAGAATAAAAGGGAAAATTATAGAAATTCTGGGGAAAAAAACCACCATGGAAAGGGAATACATAGGTCAATTCTCTTCTGGCAGCTCTCGCTGTTGCCTCACCTGGCCCATGGAGTGATTGTGCCATTGGATCTTTCTATCTCTGCATTTCTTTTCTCAAGGAAGGTTATTGCTTCCAACACAAAGTAATACCAATTGTAATTACAAATTATCTTCCTAAGTACTCTCAATGGCAGCCCTTTACCTGAGCTTACAGAGTTTCCTCCATGCTTAGTATTCACATGGCATCCTAAAGAGGCAGCTAAGTTGTTGCTGTAAAAATTTAAATACCTTCAGAGCCTTCTCCTTTCAGGGAACAGAGCAGATATGGCACTGCAGGTTGCATAAAATATCGGACCCCAAATGAGATACCTGCAATCAATTCTCCACATGGAAGCTATTATCATTCAACATACCAAAAAATAAAATGTAAAAGGTTGATACCCTCCTCTGACACTGCCTTTGCAATTGCATAGAAGAGTTCAATGGAGAAACCAACTCTTGGAGGCCTCAGCTTCGGCATTCACTTACGGATTTGAAAAAAACAGCTTTAAAAATGAAATGTTTGTATAGACCTACACATTTGCAAAGCTGAATTAAGTGGTTTCACTCATTCCCTGGTGTGAGCAAGGCATGAGGTATGCACTGAGCCAGAGAGGTTCTGCAGCCTTCACAAACATTTCCAACTGCAGGAGGAGAACTTAGAAACTCCTTCTTTCTTACTCTGGTTGGCACTGAACAAAACTGACAACACTCTGTGAGGGCAAGATCTCAGCAGAAGGACTGACAGTGTTTTTTAAGAGCTCATCTTCCCGGGTGGATCCACATCTACATCCCCAAAAATCAGTGTTCAAACAGACTGAGAAAGGAAGAGCCACCTACCTCCCTGGTTGGGACGAGCACGAGCGCATAGGGCCCATCGCTGCGCTGCAAACACACAAGAGCAGGGCCTCTCAGAGAAGGCAGCACTGAGCAGCCCTTCCACACCTCCCTGCTGCCAGCCAGCACAGAGGGTTCTGAAGGGCTTTAGTGCAAGTTTGCACACAACATTTTAGGGTATTCCTTCCCCACACCTTTTAAAAACAAGTTTTTCACTAATCAATCCTGCTCTGCTCTCTCCTCCCTGCTGGGAAAGCTGCTCACAGTCAAACCCAACGTTTTACTGCACACACACATTGTTTCACTCCTGTGATTCTGAGCTGCAGGGATGCTCTCCTGTCTGATGCACAGCAACAACCTGTAGGTAGCAGCTGCAGGGAGTGACAATCCAAGATGGGCTGGAAATGCTTCAACCCTTCAGTCAGGGTGATCTCTTTCCATAAAATGCACAAGATCTGTAGCAGCATTTTCTGGTGTGTGATCCAAACTGGGAGCAATTATCCAAACCCACTCCATGCCAAAGATTAAAAACTTACTCTCCCTAAAGACATGGCAGTGATTTTTGCTTTCAGTTCTCCCAGCTTCCAGACCATTTCTTCTGCTCTCTGCCTTCTCCAAATCTGATAATTTAGCCCATTTCCAATGTATCCTGCTGCATGGAGCAATGGGGAATGGCTAACATTGATCTTGTACCATTCACATCTCAACAAAACTGGAAAATCCCATCTGTCACATGTACAAATAAAGGGGAGCAAGGACTGCTTGTAAGGAAAAGAGACAGTAATGACTACAAGAGCTGGATTTTATTTTTATTACTTAATAGCAAAAGCAAATATATTTAGTGCTGTTGGACCTACCTGTATTTTGGATTCCATTCCCTGCAAAGACTGTACAAGTGGAATCCCATAGGCAAGAGTTTTACCTTTTTAAAAGGGAGAAAATAGAAAAACTTTCCATTAAAAAAAATATGTAGCAATTACTCCAGCAAAACAAAGCACCACTTGCCCCAGCATTCTTAAAATGTACTCAGTCTGGAAAAGTTTCTATTAAGCAGAAAGTTTCCAGAATGAAAGACTGACAATTCAATAAAGGGTCAGTTAGAAAAGAGAGGTGGTGGTATCCCACTAAGATCTAAGTAAGTCCAATTAACACACTGATGCCATGATGATTTTTGTCTTTTCCTTTATACCCCTGTTATACCTTTTGACAATTTCTGTATTCTTGGTGCCTTTTGCCTCCGTTCTTGGAGTTGTTTGTTAAACTGGGAGACTGAACATTTGAGAAGCTTCGTAGTGAGGGATCAGTGTGCCCAGAGCCCAAGGGCCTCTCCAGAACACATTTTGTAAACTGAGATAGAACCATCCAGGGGAAGGTTCCTTGGGGAGGGGGGGCTCATTTGAGCCTCTCATTGAGGAATTTTTGACAGATCTGCTAATTAGTGACACCTACAATGTGATACCAGATCTATTGTGGGTATGCACTGTGGGGTGCAGGGAGGGGCATTTGACCTGGACGTGGTGCACCTGAAGATCCTTAAAATAAATACCAAGGTAAAATCCCTTTTTCCTTTCTAACAGTGTTTGACTCTTGATTTTGAGACCAGGAAAAGGCATCAACACCCTAAGAAGGACAGTGACAGTTCAACACTGACCTGAACCAGTCTGAGATCTCACCAGGGCATCTCTGCCTTGCAGGAGCACAGGAATAGTTTCCTTCTGAACACTGGGTGACAGACAAAACAGGGCAGGAAATGCAGATGCAACACAGGATAAAATCCTACAGTTTTAACGTGCAGTGACTGTCTCAAAACTCTTCACCCCAAATTCCTCCCACTCATCTCTGCTGTGTAGCTACATTAGCTGAGGTGATTTCTACGCACAGCCACTGGATAGGCATCAGATGTGATAAATTCAAAACAGATGGGTTTATGATTCAAGTACCAAAGCAGAAGGCAGGACTCCCTACAAACCCCGCAGCAAATGGGACAGTGGTACTGTGGTCTTCACAAGCCAATTACTTAAAATGATGGCTTTTAGGGGTAAAGTGCAAAGTTTTTATATTGATTTGCTTACCTGGTCATGCTACATATATTTAGGACAGTGTTTATTGTGGAGACCTAGAGAAACAATAAAGAGAAATAAAGGATTTATTGTCAAACTGTTCCTTTTGATATTTTTTGTAGTCAAGACAGCAAAACACAAAAGACTGATGTTTATTCTCTACATAACTGGTCCAGGGCAACAAAACAGAAAGTTTCCATGCTCTCAAAATACTTGTTAGTTAATCAGAGTTATACCATTGCTGATTTTCTGTGGTTTTTTGGTATTACAGCTGCAAACAGTGAAGGGTGCTGGGACTGTGTCTGGGGACAGGTCAGGACATAGACCAGTACCTTGAGTGACAAAATCAGGAGATGTACTAGCAAGCCTGTCCAGGTCAGCACGAATAAAGGGGCATCTCTCAGCTCTCTGACCTGGCCCCACCCAAAAATCCACGTTTTTGAGGCATGTAGGCCTTCCTGCCACTCACCAGATGTGGGTGGAGGTCCAGTTGGCTGAAGGAATCTGTAGTGAAAACATTTTCTTGCACCTGCTGCACTTGTTTTCTGAGTTAGGGGAAACAAGCAAAACAAAACACCCATTAGGGTTAAAAATGATACAACAGCATTCTACCTAGCCAGCAATGAAACCACATCGACCAAGCAACTGCTCTGCCAAGCAAGGGCAAGAATTCAGAACACTGGAAGGGTTTTCTCCCCCTCCCATTTGTCTAAAATACCTCTGAATTTCTGGGATGTCGGGGTTGTTTTTAAACAGGCTGGACGTCTTAATGAAAGGTTTGTTCTTCTGGCTTTCATTCTGGCTGTCAGTCAGCTGCTTCTTAGGAACAGGTTTTTGTGATGAGTATCTCTCCTCCCTCCTGTCAGCTTCAGTGGCCCCCTTCCTGAAGGTGCTTATGGATAATTTACGTTTGCGTTTCACGGGTGGGTTTCCATGTGGTGACTGGAGCTTCCTTTTCAGAACACCAGACTGCTTAAAATGAACAAATACACCAGAGGCATCAGCGACTGGGAGTTAACATACAAACACCAGCCCACAGCAGAGCCTTATTTCTAGAATCGCCTACTCCATAACTAAAGAAACTAAAGTTGGCTTCTGCAGCTACACAACTCCTGCTCCAACAGATCCATCACCACGCCTGACACTTCTGACACTGCTGAAATGCAAAGAGCCATCTGAAGCCAAACCTAGTGCTCATCCCTGACGGACTTCATTCAACTTCTCCAGTGACTGGGCAGAACATGGTTTAAAAATGTTTCCCAAAAGCATTTTAAATGTCTCCCAAAAGCATTTTAAAGCCTCTGGAGACGAAGCAGAGAACTGGGAGAGCATCACCCGCAGCCCGCCAAAGGTAACACGGGGAGTCAGGGCAGCGCCGTCTGCCCGCACTCGCCCGCTCCGGGGGCTCGGACCTGCCCGGCCCCGCGACCCCCGCCCGGGAAGCCTCCTGCGAGCCTCGGGGCCGGATCATCCCCGGCTCGGGCCGGGGAAAACCAAAGACTCCATTTAACAACTTGTGGGACGCTGCCTGCCCGCCCGGTCACGGTCCCGCAGGGTCCCGCCGGGTCCCGTGTCCCGCATCCCGCAAATCATACATAACACCACACCACACCACAACTACACCAGCCCACAACCCTCCCCTCCCTTCCCCTCCGCTCGTACCCGGCCGAGGCCGCGCATCCCCACGCCCGCCGCCATGTCCCGCCCGCTGCTCCGCAGGGCCCCGGGGGGCCCCGGGGCCACCCCTCGCCA
>VXAC01002066.1:1301176-1357414 GCA_013399225.1 Rhipidura dahli
CGGGTTCCGGCTCACGGCGGTGCGGCGGGAGCCGGCCGTGCGGCTGCAGCACGGCGCCAGCGGGCTGGAGCCGCTGGCCTGGTCTGAGGACCACCGGGTGTCGGTGAGCACGGCCCGCAGCATCGCCGTGCTGGAGCAGCTCAGCGACGTGCACAGCGGCGGGCAGGACATGGTCATCCATCGCACCGCCGTGCCCGCGCCCGGCGCCGCCTGCATGCTCAAGGTGAGCGCCCGGCGCGCCTCGTCAGTGTGTGTAAATATCCAAAAGGGGGGCGGTAAGAAGAGGGGCCAGGAGAGGTTCGGGTTGGACATCAGGAGGAATTTCCTCACGGGAAGGGTGATTAGGCTTTGGAATGGGCTGCCCAGGGAGGTTTGGAGTCCCCGTTCCTGGAGGTGTTCAGGGAACGACTGGACGTGGCACTCAGTGCTCTGGGCTGGGTGACAAGGCGGGGGTCGGTCACAGGTTGGACTCGGTGATCTCCGAGATTTTTCCAACTTTAATGATTCTGTGGTTTTTCCCGATGGTACCAAGCAGTAAAACAAGAGAAACGGGCATAAACTGATAGACACCAAGCTCCACCTGAACATGAGGAAGAACTTCTTCCATGTGCAGTGACCGAACACTGGAACAGAACCCAGAGAGGGTCTGGAGTCTCCCCTGCTGTGGTCCCTTCCATCCTGACCCACCCCGGGATTCTGATCCCCCTCTTAGGGAGCTGCTCTGGGCCTGCCCCTGCCCTGCCCGAACTTGCTGCAGGGTCTCATGTGTTGATTTGTTTTAAAAGCACGAGGGAGAGAAAACCCTATCCCGTCGATATCCAGGGATTCTAAAGTTCTGCAGTTTTTCTAAGAATCACTTGAGCTCCAGTACGGTTATTTCAACACAATTTAAAGTAGGAATCTTCCTTTGTTTTGCTACCTAAGCTAAAGGATTTTTGCAGCAGGGATTTTTGTGGCCTTTGGGGAACATCTGACTTTTTACAAAGGTGGTAGATGTGGATGAATATCTTATTAAATAATACTTCTGTTGTTGTGAATCTAATTTTCTAAAACATTGCTGAGAATATAGAGTGGAGTTGAAATATTTAGTACTTTACAATTAAAATGTCATGCCAAGTATCTTTAGGAGAACAAAAGTATGAAAAGAGGCTCTTTGATTCAGCAGACAAAAATTCAGTAGCTGAGAGTCAAAACTATGCAAATTCAGGGCATTAATGAAGCTGAAGTCTTTAGGAGTGACATTAATAAACCATTTAAACAGTGTAGTGTTGGTTGTGATTGGGGATGCTCTATTTCAAGAGAGAATTAATTAATTTTTAGGAAAGCCTTCCTAAAAAACCAGCTGTGCAATTGTTTTAGAGGTTCTTCTTGTTCTCTTTTAGGTTGGCCCAAAGAAGGAGGTGGCTGAATGTAAGGAGAAGTTTGCCAGCTCAGTGGATCCAACCGTCAGCCAGACATTTATGCTGGACCGAGTGTTCAATCCCGAGGGGAAGTCCCTGACACCCATGCGGGGCTTCAAATATTCCAGCTGGTCCCCTCTGGGCTGCGACGCCAACGGGAGGTGCCTGCTGGCAGCCCTGACCATGGACAACCGCCTGACCATCCACGCCAACCTCAACAGGCTGCAGTGGGTGCAGCTGGTGGACCTGACCGAGCTCTATGGCGAGCGGCTGTTCGAGGCCGGTTACAAACTGTGTAAGGCTGACACTCCCTGCGGGGAGCTGGGGGACTTCCCGGAGTTCCAGCGGCGGCACAGCATGCAGACCCCGGTGCGCATGGAGTGGTCGGGCATCTGCACCACCCAGCAGGTCAAGCACAACAACGAGTGCCGGGATGTGGGCAGCGTGCTCCTGGCGGTGCTCTTCGAAAACGGGAACATCGCCGTTTGGCAGTTCCAGCTGCCCTTCCTGGGGAAGGAATCCATCACTTCCTGCAATACCATCGAGTCGGGAATAAGCTCCCCCAGCGTGTTGTCCTGGTGGGAATATGAGCACAACAACCGGAAGATGAGCGGCCTGATCGTGGGGAGCGCATACGGCCCGGTGAAGATCATCCCCGTCAACCTCAAGGCGGTCAAAGGCTACTTCACGCTGAGGCAGCCCGTGGTCTTGTGGCAGGAGATGGACCAGCTGCCCGTGCACAGCATCAAATGTATCCCTCTCTACCACCCCTACCAGAAATGCAGCTGTAGCCTGGTGGTGGCTGCGAGAGGCCCTTATGTGTTCTGGTGCCTCCTGCTGATATCCAAAGCGGGGCTGAACGTCCACAATTCTCACGTGACGGGGCTCCACTCCTTGCCCATTGTCTCCATGACTGCGGACAAGCAGAACGGCACGGTGTACACCTGCTCCAGCGATGGCAAGGTCAGGCAACTCATCCCCATATTCACAGACGTTGCTTTAAAGTTTGAGCACCAGCTGATAAAGCTCTCGGAGGTGTTTGGCTCCGTCAGGACTCACGGAATCGCTGTCAGCCCGTGTGGGGCGTACCTGGCAGTCATCACCACTGAGGGCATGGCCAACGGGCTGCACCCGGTCAACAAAAACTACCAAGTTCAGTTTGTCACCCTCAAGACTTTTGAGGAGGCAGCTGCACAGCTCTTGGAATCTTCTGTTCAGAACCTTTTCCGGCAGGTGGACTTGACGGATCTTGTACGCTGGAAGATCTTGAAGGATAAGCATATTCCTCAGTTCTTACAGGAAGCACTGGATAAAAAGATAGAGAGCTGTGGTTCCACTTACTTCTGGAGGTTTAAGCTGTTTCTCTTGAGGATTTTGTACCAGTCAATGCAGAAAACCCCCTCAGAGGTCACGTGGAGACCTTCACACGAGGACGCCAAAATCTTGATATCGGATTCCCCTGGGATGGGCAGCACCGAAGATGATCAAGAAGAAGGAACCTCGAAACAAGCCAGCAAGCAGAGCCTGGGGAACTCAGGCAAAGGTGTGGACATTGATGACAATGCAGAGGATTCTCTCCATCAGTCAAGTGACACTGGAGGCCGTGAGCCAATGGTAGAAAAGCTGCTTGAAATACAGGCACAGATTGAGGCTGTAGAAATGCACTTGACACGAGAACACATGAAACGGGTGTTGGGAGAAGTTTATCTGCACACGTGGATTACAGAAAACACCAGCATTCCCACCAGAGGAGTCTGTGACTTCTTAATGTCCGACGATGGCTATGATGACAGAACAGCACGAGTAAGTGGCACCTCTGCTCAGGGGATTCTGTGTCACAGTCACTTCCTTCTCCCCCCTCCTGAAAATACAGCTGGGATGGGAAAGAGAGCTGTGGTCATGTCATCCTTGCCAGTTAGATTCTGTAGAGCATTCAGCTTAAATTGTCCCTCCTTGATATTGTGAAATAAGAGGGAATATAAGTACAGATGTTGAAATTTGGATCAGTTACAATAAAGAAAAATGATGTCTTGAGTTTTGGCAGAACAGGGGAGAGGATTGGGATTATTATGTTGCTGTCAGTGGGTTTAGAACATGAACTGACTGAGGGATATTTACTTTCATGACTGAACTTATTTAATCCATCATCTTTACACAACTAAATTTCAGATCTATTTCCTCTAGTCAATCACACTGCAGTTCTAATGTTAAGAGCTGCAGAAGTCTTTCTTCTGAAATTATTGTTCAGGTGGTCCATCAGGTCTTGTCACTACTCCCTGAGCCTTCAGTGCAAAGATCAGTTTCAAAGGGTCAGAAAGTGGTTGTGTTCTATGGGTTAAATTCAGTGATCCATGCAGGACATTCAGTTAACCAAGCTGACTGGCTGCCTTTGTTACAACACACATGGCCAGGGCTTTCAGGCACACTGGCACTTAGTGCACTACAATTAATAAGCATAACTTAATGCTTGGCCATGATAGGAACTTTTCCCAAACTTGCAATGCTCCCTAGCAGTGCCAAAGCCTAACTGCAAGGACAGCATCCTGACTTGCAATGTGCAGAGTGAGCATTTGTGGCAGGAAGTCGCTGGCCAGTGAAGCCTGCACAGGGCAGTGAAGTTCTGTGAATACAGAGGGGAAACAAACGCAGCTGTGGTGGGAACACTGCATCAGCCTCCCAGCTCTTAAAACCCAAGGACAGGAATGGTTTAGGTGTCTCTGCACCTCTCTGTATGAGCAGAGAACAGTTCTTTTCATACCCAAGTCCTTAAATCACTTGAATTCTAAAAATCAGCCTTTATATTGCATCCAGAAAGACAGGAAGGAAGGACATGTCCATCACTGATGTAGTATGGTGTTCTCCTTGCTGGCATCACAGCCAAGTGTGGCCATCAGTAATTCACAAGGAAAGTACTCTGGCACAACTGCTGGGTTGTTCTAGCATCCAATTACTATGAATTGAAGGTTTGAGCATCTTGTTTCTTTTTTACAGTGATGAAAAGCGACTTCTAAATTGTATTTTATCTATTCAGTTTGTTGTCACACTTAAAAAGTCCCTGGGATGTGGTTTATATCTGCTGAAATGTCACAGACAAATTTGATCACATAAATGTTCTGCTATAAACGCTGTATTCCCAGATGACTGCTAAAGGCATCCAGGTAATTTCTGAACAGGAATTTTTTTTAGCACATCCACTGTGATAGGCATTTTGTATTTCTTACACTTCGATTTCTTGGGATTCAGCGCATTCTGTGTGACTCTGAAATCACAGTGAGGTGTTCCCACCCTGGGCTGTGTCAGTGAGGGCTTCTTGTGTGTTCCAGGTGCTGATTGGGCACATCCTGAAGAAGATGAACAAACAGACCTTCCCCGAGCACTGCAGTTTGTGCAAGGAGATCCTGCCCTTCACCGACCGCAAGCAGGCCGTCTGCTCCAACGGCCACATTTGGCTCAGGTAATGGGCTCTGACAGAGCTTTTCCCCTCCTCTGGATGATTGAACGTACTCTGAGAGCTCACTAAACCACTTGTTAGCACTGGAGTGAAAAGGCATGAAGCATATTCTCCATGCTACAGTTTTTTCTTTCCTCTTCCATAAGAGCCAGGGTGCTGGAGGTAGGATTTGGTTCTCTTAGCAGGACAATGGTTTTATAATAAAGTGCTTTTGAGAGTTTATTTTGGGGGGGAATATGGGGTCAGGGAGAAAGCAGGTAAGGGAAAATCAAAAACAAGTCATCCTTTGGAAAATCACTTGAAGGAGGGTTTGTTCAAGCTCCTTCAGTATTTGAAAACAAAAGCAGTTTAACAAGAACTGATTGAGAACAGGCACACTGAGAAGTTAAATTCTGAAACATCTAGGAAATTAAATCTTCCTGTACCAGTGTGGGGGGTACATGGAGATTGTACCTGGAGCCTTGGCATGTCACTAGTTTGTCACAAAGAAAAAACTGTGCCTAACAGATTTTATGTACTAGTTTGGGTAAACAGTCATGGCCTTAAGGACACCCTGGTTCTTCCCTGTGCAGTAGGGCCTCAAGCTTTTCACTTCCTCTACTGTATGCTAAATTTCTTTTGGCCATTGATAGATTGATTTTTGACCTTTCATTTTTGTGTCTGTATGCAGTTTGGTACACTTGGGAAGTCTCATTTACCTGAATTAATAAATTATTAATTTTCATATTTAATGTGGTTCATTACTGCCTTTACTCTCAGAAAGCAGATTGTGAGCAGAACCCAGCCTCCAGTGAGTGCACAGGAGCAGGTCATAAAACAATAAACCCCCAAACCTCTTGATAAAACTACTTGTCCTTTCACAGGTGCTTTCTAACCTACCAGTCCTGCCAGAGTTTGGTGTACAGGAGGTGTTTGCTTCACGACAGCATTGCACGGCACCCAACCCCAGAAGGTAAAATGTTCCTGGGGCCAAAAGGGGCAGGACTGGGGCTTTTTAACTTTTATCTGCAAAATGGCTTGAGTTAGTTTCACTGACTTTTCTCTTTTAGGGAGTTCCCATGTGAAGCTCTGCATTTCACAGTGTCCTGGTGCTGTCTGGAATTAGTGACGTGTTAATTACACACTAATGACTGCAGAGATTGATGTATAAATCCCACGTTTTAATGAGAGCTGGGTAAACACATAATCTGAGCTGGAATGCTCCAGCAGTTAGTTTGATATTCAAGTTGAATAGATCAGCATTCAGTTTCTCAAGAGGGATAAAGATACAGGAACCAAGGACTGTGTTATGTGAGGCATCTAATTCCAGTATAGAAAATGAGAACACTGCAGTTGTGCCATGGTGATCCTTTAAATTTTTTTCCTATACAGCTATGAGTATGTAAGGATAAAGCATGGAGTGTTTCACCCTAATTTTGTCCCCTGCTGAGGTGGAATTTAAGCTGGCATTACTTGAAATTTCAGGGCAGAAACAGAGTTGGATTTCACTGAATTCTCAGTCACTCCTGCATGCAAATATATATAGACTGTCCAGGATTCCTGTTTAGTTTGTGCATCTTAGGTGTCATTCCTCTGTTCATTTCTACCCCCAGCTTTAAACAACTTCTTTTCTTCTTGCAGATCCTGAATGGATCAAGAGGTTATTGCAGGGACCTTGCACGTTCTGTGATTCTCCTGTGTTCTAGAGAAAAGCTGTGTCAAGACTGAAAGTATTTTGTCTACTGCATAAGCTCCTTCAGCCTGGGAGGATAGAGAGACTCTGCTGGAGGGGGAACACATTGTCCACAGCCCTGTAAATAGAACATGACAGGTTTTACAAACTCCTGAAGTCCAGAGCCCATTCCATGCTCCAGAAACAGGAGTACACCTGGAAGAGCCAGTTTAAAGCTGTTTGGAAATGCACCCATGGAAGCCTCAGCAGCTGGACACTGACAAGGACCTGAAGGGTTGAACACAGTGGGACTTGCCCTTTCTGCCTGCCACCAGTGTCAGTTCCCAAAAGCTGGGATGGGAACAGTGGAGCTGCCTCTTGAGGGGTCTTGGTGGATACAGAAGGCTCCAGCTTGTAGTGCTCTCCTTTGCTTCTTACCAACACTGGCATTTGCTGTACAACACTGAACTGTCCAAATAATCTGTGGTTCCAGTTTCTTGCCCAGAGAAGCAGATGCCACTTACAGCCATATGAAAGAAATTGGCCATTCCATGAGTTTCACTGAAAGCCTAGGAGAGTAACTGCCTCAGAAATGTTTGTGTCAGAAGGGTGATATTGACTGCCTGGGTCAAATAGGCATCAGTGAGGATAATTTTTAAATGTAATAATTATTAAACTAATAGCAATTAGCTTAAACACTAATATATATACATATATATAAAATTTCCAATGCTCTTAAATCTCTTGCCCCACTTTCTTTTTCTGAACTAAGTTCTAACTCCTTCCCAGCTTTTGCCAATGTATTTGCCTTTGGTTTCACTTAACCCTCTACCAACAGGAATTCTCTTTTCCATAGAAACTCAGTTACCAAAAGCATTACCAATTAACACTACTGTCAATTAAATTGAGAGTCTCCCTCATACAGCACTTGAGTTTTGCACAAGTCTGACACACAAAGAATCACTCCCAGCTGACAGATTTTCTTTTCACAGCTCAGTAAAAAACCCAAAATGAACAGAACACCCCAAACCCAACCCCACCGTGGCTGACGTGTTCTAGGTAAGGCCAAGGAGGCTGGTGAAGCTGTTTGTGTATCCCAGAATGGTTTGGGTTGGAAGGGACCATAAAGCTCATCTCATTCCAGCCCCTGCCATGGGCAGGGACACCTTCCACTGTTCCCGGGTGCTCCAAGCCTCATCCAGCCTGGTCTTGGACACTTCCAGGGATGGGGCAGCCACAGCTTCTCTGGGCAACCTGTGCCAGGGCCTCTCCACCCTCACAGGGAAGGATTTTTTTCTAATATCCCATCTACCCCTTTTGAAGCCATTCCCCCTTGTCCTGTCTCTCCAGGCTCTTGTAGAAAGTCCCTTTCCATGTCATGTGGCTGAGCTCAGAAATTTATTTTGCCATCTAACTGCCCTATCAGAAAAAAATCTCTTTTTTTTGCCATCTGTTCCTACCGAGAGCAGAATCCTTTTCAACTTCCTATGCAGTGTTAAAGGAATAATACCTCCCAAATGTGTGTGGTTACTTGGTACAGTTTGTCTTGTTAACTTCAATCCATGCTGTCAAATAATCCTGAGTTTGTGTATTTCCATTCTGCAGAGTACCAATCGCAGAGGTGTCGCCCTGTGTGTGATTCCTGACACTTTTACTGTGTGGGAAGTGCTCTACAGCTGTTGGGAAATCATGGAATTGTGCTGACAGTATCAGTCTCCCACCAGTGCATGTGTGATTGGTGCTTGTTTCCTCGATTCAATGACTATGCATATTTTGTTAATGTTCCTTCACCTTTAATAGGAGCACATTTTTTTCAGCGAACATTAAAGAAGTCAGCTGTCCTTCTGCTCAGTGGCTCATGCATTAAGCATGATCATGCATTGACTGAGAACATTGCTATAGTAGCCTAGAAACAGCAGAAGCACATTCATCTGTAAAATAATTGGCCTTGTTTGTAAATATCCTTGGAAGTGATACCATAATTGTATTAAAGAAACGTTTAGTTTTTTATTGCTGTGCATTGAAAATTGAAATTACTTGAGTGTGTCTGCAGAGAAGGGAAATGTAGCTCGTGTTGGTACCCAGTAAAACGAGGAGTAACTTCAATACCCAATGTGTGTGGAGTTTGGGGCCAGCTCTGGTACCTGGGACAAAACTTCCCAGTGCTGATGGGGTTTGGAGGAACAGAACATCCATTTCCATATGAGCTGAGCAGAGGTTTATTTGTGGTGGTTAAGGCATTTTAAGTGGAAGTTGTGAGTCCTTGCCCTGGCAGTCATCACCAGCTCATCAGTAAATGCTCCGATTTAGAAATTCTCCTGCCTGTGGAGGAGGGGAGGGAGCCCTGCAGAACCACATCCCAGTGCTTTCAGAAAAAGTCAAAGAGCACTTCTTTGGCCCTGGTCTAGAAACTGTAAAAAATATCCTGATCTGCTGAAATGTTTAATGCTGACCCAAAGGTTCACAAAACATTACATTGGTTCTTGCTGGTCATTTCTGGCAGTTCTCTTGAATTTCCCTGGACTGAGTTTTAATGTTTTGCCATGGAGAAGCTCTAGCACACCTCACATTGACATTGCAGCATTAAAGTTTATTTTCCCTGTCTTTCAAGGCAGTAGATACTCAGTCTGCCATTGTCAGTTTATTTAACCTGGTTTCAGACTGCTGGGATAACTGAATTTTAAAGCCAACAATGTTGTTTTTATCTGCCAGTGGAGATCCTTTAGCAAAAAGCTTTCACTCCTCACCCTGACTTGTTCACAACAGGCGCAGAGGAATTGGAATTTCGTTTTTGTGTAAACCAGCACTTGTCCCTAAGTGCATTTTTAACCAGAATAGCAGAGCCTACCTCACTCAGTAACATTTAACCCCTGGTGCTGACCTGAGTGGGTTTGGCTGCCCAGCGAGGCTGAGGCTGCTCCAGGAATCCTTTTATGCCTCAGACTCCTGAAGGAACAGTTCTGGACACACAGGGGTTGGTCCTGCTCCTGCAGGGCTGCAGCAGCACCTCGGGGCATTGCCCCACACATTGTCCTGATCAAACCTTGCTGTCACCTCATGGGGAAGGGGAGCAGGGGAGCAAGGAACAGGCACAGCTGCCAGCTCCTTGTGCTATTTTGGCATTATCAGAGTTGCCTCCTCAAACTAACACATCTCCTCTCAAGGCCCAGTCTGTTTTGAGACACCAAGTGAAATGTTCAAAGAACAAATCCCACAGAGTCAGAGTTTATCTCACTAAGTTTTTGCCTAAGTTTTGCAGGATACTTCAAACAAGTGAATAGTTGGAGGTTTTCAACTGTTTTACCATTTGGTGGTGAACACTCTTGCTGTTCAAAGGCACTCATCTCCAGAGGGACAGCAACAGTCCAGCAGAGACTGAGGGTTCCTTGATGAGGAGCTTCTGATAGATTTTGAGATCTGCTGCTCAGGCTGGCAACAGAGTTAATCCCTCCTCTGCTGGGATGAAGAAATCCAGGCTATTCCAAGTTGAACAGACAAGTGGAACAGCTCTGACTGTACAGTGCCTTGGTGCTAGATGACATTCTTGAAACTCAGGAGGAAGTTTGGGATCATAAGGGCTCAGTCTTGTGTCTCCAAATTACACCCCCTGCTCTGGAACTGGTGACGAGGGACCTCATTGCTGCCTTCCACCTCCATTCAGTTATGGCTCGGGGACTTCATCATTCAGTCACCCTTTCCTTTGGTGTTTCCTCATCCTCTTAATCCTATTGTGTATTTCTAGAGAGGAATACTATGGTTGTCAATGCATACATAACGACACTAAATATTTCCCTGATTTTTTTGGAGAGAGCAGGAGGAAGAGCCGTTCCTGCTCCTCAGTGCCCTCACCTCAGAGCAGGCTGGGGTTAATGCCATTCCCTGAGCAGCATCCAAGCCTCACAGGGAAGGGTGAGAGCAGGAAAATCCTTCCAGAGCTACAGGGGGTCCCTTCTCCTGCCTGGGGGCGTTCAGGTGCCCTTCCACCACTGAAGGATCCGGTGTCTGCAGCTGGTGGACACAAAAGTTTGTGGAACAGTTGGACAAACTCACCTTGTTGCTAAAGTACGTAATTAACAGCATAACTTATGGGGTACAGCACAACCTCCAGGCAGCCCTCTCCACAAAGTGTCTCTGGGAAGCAGAGTGATGGAAGATGTCCATTCCAGCCCTGGGCAAAGCTGTACAATCAGTAACATCTGATCCCTGCTGTGTTCCTACCACCTCCTCTTCACCTTGTTTTTCTCATTGCTCAACATTTGTTTTGCCAGAATAAGATGCTAATAAAATCACGCCTAGTTACCAAATTGGTTTTCAAGTGTTGCATTCCAATTATAAAAGCCTAATTCCTCCTTCCACCCACTGAACCTTTTTGGTATTAACAGGCTTTACTATGCAAAGTCATGCAGGGGCTGTTTCGTTTACAGTAATTAAATGAATGTCAATTGTTTTAGTTGTTTCTGAGGGAGAGTTCTACATGAGTATTAGCATGTTCTGCTAACCCTGACGTTCTGCACTTCAGGCCTGCTGCAAACCCTTGGGGGTTGACCACTGACCTGAGACTCCTACCCAGACATGCCAAGTGCATCTCAATGAGACTGAGCTCTCCTGCTCAGTTTCTATGGAACCAGCAGAGCGGAACTAATATAGCACCCGCATATAGATGAAAGAATGAAGAGGAAAAAGGGCTTTACAGCTAAATTAATTAAGCAGATGTACCTGTCTAATTAAAGATGCACTGTCCCTTTTGTACCCTCGCTGCAGTACAAACAGTATTTAAATACACTCGCTACCCATTTCATCTATCAAAATATTTAGTAGGAACGCTCACATGAAGGTGATATTAGCAAGATGAGCTTCCCATGTATTATTAATAGAAGGGCTCCCAATTATGCATGAATGCTGCAGCACATCTTCATAGCAATGGCAGAAAACCCAGCTGCCCAAGCAGTCACCGAGCAGCACATTTGTAACAGGTAGGGCTGCTGAAGATGGCCTTGCCCAGCTGAACACAAGAGGTTGTGGCTGGGCCCTGTGCCTGGGAGCAGCCTCTGCCTCAGCCTGCTGCTACAGGCTGGAATTTCTCAGCTCAAGAGGCACCAGGGACTCAGATTGCTTGGATTTGGCTTTCTTAGATTTCAAAGATGCTTATTTTGAGACTTTTAGAACTGCCCTCGAGGCTGGAGAATCCAATTCCCATTCATCAGCACCACTCCCCTCCCAAAAGTATTGAAAATTCTGACTTTAAATTCTCATAAAATAACACAGTATCCCCAGTGCCACCTGGACAAACAGGGTCTTTCCACCTGAAGTCACTCTACAGGAGCAAGAAGGAAGTTTGGCCTGTACATTTTTCATTTCTCCAGGCAGATTTAAACACACACAGCCAAGGACAGCAACAAAGACCCAAATCTATGGGCAGCAAAAGGATCAGAGGAGTCACCTAAACCCAAAAGGCTTCTGGAGGTCTGTTCTCTCTGCCTGCACCTTCCCACACACTGAGGCTTCCCCAGGAGAAACCTCCCCATGCTCTGGCAGGGGGAATTCACACTCACACACAGGGAAAAAGAGAGTGAGACATAACAGAGGCATCCAACCCAGTTCTCGGACCACAGCACAAATCACTTCCCTTTCTTAGAGGCATTAAGAATGTGCATTTCCACAGCCAGTCTGAGACAGCCAGAAGCCTTTCATCAGAGACTTTCCAGGTAAAAAATACTTACCTGAGTATTCATTGCTGCCATATCCAGCCAGAGAAGGAAAAAAAAATCAAAACCCCAAACCCTGGGCACCAACATGCCCAGGCACAGCTCAGCCAGAGCAGCCACAGGCTGGGAGCTGAAAAACCCCTGGAAAATAGAATTTAGTAACCCACCTGCTCCTGCAGCTCAGTATGTCCTTGGTTGGGTTCTGAAAGTGATGAACCTGCAGTCAGTTTTCCACAGCTCTGGATATCCTGTCCAGCTGTTCTGAGCCTTCCTGCCCAGGGCATCTGCAGAAGGGTTTGTCAGCACTTTTTAAGAAATCTGAGTTAACATGGGAGTGAAAACTTCTGCCCCCGACCTCAGACACTGTGGTGAAAGTTCACTGCAGAGCTGGGAGCTTTGTTTCACTCTTTGGTGTTTGCTGGCAGGGACAGAGGGAGGCAGGGAGTGCCTGGCTGGTTTTGGTGGAGAATTAAGACACAAACACATCTCACTGCTTTAATACTCCAAATTGGCTTCATGGGTCTTTCATAGTGAAGACAAAAGTACTATTCAGAAAGAGAAAAAGATATTTGAATTAAACGCAAGGACTTCCCCAGCCACAATGTTTCATATCTTGCATCACGAAACAAAAGCCAAAAAACTTTCCCCTAAAGCCCAGTTTTTTACCCTCTGTACTTCACTCAGCCTTGGTGAGCTTCAGGTTTAACACAGCTTGGCTGACTTCCCCTTCCCTGGTGATAACCTGCCACTTCAGCAACCAGACTGCAAATATTACAGGGAAACATTTCAAAGCAGCTCTTCCAGAAACCATCCCTTTTAATTATAAACTTGCAATTTTTTTACATGGAAGGGGCTTAATGATAGAGCTTTCTATGAACTCAAAGACAACATAGGGGTCTTGGTCAGCATTGACATAAAAGGCATCTTGGTAAAAATCCTCCAGGGCCTTGACATTGCTGTAATAGATTTCCAGGCGCTTCTCAATATTTTCTTCCTGGTCTTTGGGGTTCTGCCTGAGCCGGGCCTGGATCTCTGGAGTGGGAGCTGGTCTGAAGGTGGTGTGGTATCTGCAGAGGAGAAGAAATGCCACAGTTTCAGCCCAGCTTAAGGACACAGCAGGCACCTCTGCAGATTTTCCATGCTTTTGCCTGTTACAGTCCCTTGGCCTCTTTCTGCTCCAGGCTGGGTTTTAAAATAAAGATTGGAAATTTTAGGGCAGGTAATCTGTCATTGCTGCCCTCAAGAATCCTGGATCCTCAAAGGCCAAGGGTTTCTCTGGAGATGACACTGGTAGTGTTTATCTGCTCCCCACAAGGAGAAATCTGTTACACGCTCAGTGCTCCAGGTTCAGAAGCATTTCCAGATCTTTTACTTGCTATCTTTGATTCCTGTCTTTAAAAAAGCATCTAAAAAAGCCTTAACTTAAGCACAGCCCTGTGTCCAGCATTGCTGGGACCTTAAACTGTGTTTAAGGCTGTCAGAGATTTGATTACTAACATCTTTATGTAGCAGCTGAAGGTAAAAAGAGGTTAATTCACCAAAGGCTTTGGTTATTTTTAATTTTCCAAATGCCAGAATTTGGCTTCCCTCAATTCACAGTTGTGGGTTCCCTCAGTTACTTCAGCAGGAAAGAGGATTTTCATCCTCAGAGTCCTGTAGCAGTGCCACAACCCAGCTCAGCTGACACCAGAGGAATTCTGATGATGTCTCTGCATTGCCAAAGGCTCCCACCAATCTCTAAAAGTTCCTTTGCAATCAAGTGTTTAAATTCCCTGTTAGAACTGGTAATCCAAACTCCGAGTCAATGTCTCCTCTCCCCTAACACAAAACCAGTTTATGCCTCTTCCTGTACAGCCAAATCTTCTGAAAGTTTTTGGGATAGATGCAAAAGGAAGGAGGGAAGCAGAGTTTGTGTCTCTGCAGAGCTGCATCCAGCAATGTGGAGTTCATTCCACATGGGAATGATTCAGGGCACAGCTGAAGGCCACCCCCTGCTCTGCCCTGCAGCCAGGGGGGCAGGCTGAGCACGGTGCCAGGGATTAGACACAGCACCTAAAACAATTCAATTCACGGGGAATTTGTGAGGAATCAGCCCCAGGGTGTGGGAGAGGGAAGCGTGTGAACTGGAGCAGATACTGAACAGCCTAATCCTAATGATAAGAAATGCAAAGATGTGGGAATGATTTGCCTCAGCCTGTTCCTTTCTGCTGAACAACCACATTGCTCATTACTAAAGCAAAGAGAGCAGTTACAGCAAATCACTGCTGCTGTCACAGGCTAATGCTGCACCTCGAGTGAGATGTCTGAATAATCATCCATCACTTTGGGACAAATCCACTCTTTATGGCCTTAATCTTTGAGGGTTCAGGATTTGTGTTTGGTGCCATAGGATGCGTTCAGCCTTTAGAAAAGCAAAATAAGGGTTTCAAATTTAAGTGTGGGGAATCACAAAACCAGACCACAAGTGAAGTTGTGAACACATGCCAACTCCAGCAGGTATTTGGGAAGATAAATTTATTTGTGACTTGTTCCCTGGAAATCAGAGGTGGAGAAGGCAGGAAAGCTGAAGGTCACTGGTGAGCCAGCCAAGGGGATGTGACACCAGTGAGATGAACCAACCTTACAGTGACTCAGTGACTCAAACGAGTTTGCTCTACTGAGCAGGGAATGTATTAATACCTCCCAGCAGACAGGACCATCACAGGAGCCTGGGAAAGTAAAAAGCACCAAGTTTTCCATTTTCCCCAGCTGGGAACCCTTCAAAATTCCCATGGGAATGTCTGAAAACCATCTGCATTTCAGCTAGCTTTCAGACTTCTCCCCTCAGCCTTATTTTACCAACCAATTTAGTTACCATTAACATGTTAGACCTGAGCTATTTGCTGCTGTAGACTTCAGGCACCAGGATTTAACACCCCCTGTTCTGAGGAGCTGCAGCAGCAGGAAGCTGGGCTGGTGCTTCAGCAGCTATGAAAGTTTTAACTTTTCTTTTAAGGAGTCCCTAAGCAGGAGTACAGTATTGCTGAGCTCCTTAGATTTCTAAGAAGTCTATTTGGTGCTTTCATCTCCCTGGCAGTCAGGAAAATGTTACACAGGAGCCAGGAGTGCTCACCTCTCCCCAGTGACGGGATCAATCCTCCGCTGGGACAGGCGCTCCAGGATGGACTCGTAGGGGAGATTAAAGAAAAACACCCTGTGGAGAACACAACCAGGAAGGGCATTAACATCCTGAGAGCATCACCTGTGACCCTCAGAGGGTCACTTCATCCTTACCCAAACAAAGAGCAGTCGTGGTGATGCCAGGATGGTTTTTGTCTTTTCTTTTATACCCCTGTTATACCTTTTGACAATTTCTGGATTCTTGGTGCTTTCTGCCTCCGTTCTTGGAGTTGTTTGTTAAACTGGGAGACTGAACATTTGAGAAGCTTTGCAGTGAGGGATCAGTGTGCCCAGAGCCCAAGGTCCAGAACACATTTTGTAACCTGAGATAGAACCATCCAGGGGAAGGTTCCTTGGGGAGGGGGGGCTCATTTGAGCCTCTCATTGGGGAATTTTGGACAGATCTGCTAATTAGTGACACCTACAATGTGATACCAGATCTTTGGTGGGTGTGCACTGTGGGGTGCAGGGAGGGGCATTCGACCTGGACATGGTGCACCTGAGGACCCTTATAATAAATCCCAAGGTAAAATCCCTTTTTCCCTTCTAACCATGTTTGACTCTTGATTTCAAGACCAGGAAAAGGCATCAGTGGCAGTGGCAGTCCCCCCCAAACCTGCAGTGTCACAAACACAGGATTTCTCTGTGGCTTCTCCTCATGTTTTGTTTGCTCTCCAGGCTCAGCAAGGCAGGAGCTCCCTGGCACAGGGACTGTGAGTGCTGTGAGCACTGACAACACTCTGGGGGACACCAGTGGGGGAACTGCAGCTGGAGCCTCTCTCAGTCTGTCCCAGCCCCATCTCCACCCAGCACTTCCCTCTGAACTCCTCTGGATCCACTTTCCAACCCAACCAGTGAACAGAATCACAATGACATGCCCCAAAAGGTAAATAAAAAGCTCTGCTGTTCCTGTCGAGGACAGAGAAAGAGCTTTTCTGCCAGAATTATGCATTCCTCCAGTGCCCATGAGAGGGATTTTCCTCTTGCTCTTTCAGTCCACTCGCACTCCTTTTGCCCTTGCCTCCCCCCAGGGTGAGTCCTCTGCTCTCCCACTCCTGCCCTGCATGCTCCAAAGCAGAATGAGAGCTCAGACAGAACAGGAGCCCCCTGATGCTGCTGGCAGTTCCCTGTCCCTTCCAGCAGCACTGCCAGGGCATGGGGAGCAGCTCAGCACGGCTGGGCCTTGCTGGTGACACTGCTGAAAGGAAATATTAATGCTGAATGCTTCATTTGAGGATCAGAATCTGCAATTTCCATTGAGCCTGAGCGAGTGAGAGTTGCTCAGCACCTGAGAGAGGCAGCCCCACGGTGTCACTGGGGTGGGTTCCACACTAGGAACAGCTTTTCATGGAGCAGGATTTGCCAACCCACTGCCCAGACGTGGAGGAAGGATGCAGAGCCAGAAAACAACATGCCCCACGTGCACCCAGACACATCCCACTGTTGCATAGAAACTGCTGTGCCCATCTCACATCGATTCCTTGTCCTTTTGGTTCATTATAATGGCCCTGTTAATTTTATATTTGTGTTCAAAAGCTTTTCAGCAGAAGAATCTTAACAAACTGCTGAGCTTCAGCAGACACAAGTCCCCTGTCCCCCAGCTATTTCAGACAGAGCAGATCTGCACAAAGACCACATTTAACAATTAAATTTAAATTCAACATTTACCTCAGAAAAAAATAAAAAATAAAGCTTCCCTTTGAACCTATGAGAAGAATTTTTCCCAGCGAAGCACAACCTGAAGGCTGTAAATACATCTTTCTGTACAACACACCTTCTCCTGCTGCTGCCTTCAAGGCCAGGCTTCCTGTTTTCATTTTTGTCTGCTTCTCACAGGAGATACTGCGTGCTTTAGACATTCACCAAAGGAACATTTTACACTGACTGGGTGGGATCAGACCAGATGAAAGGCTGAGCTTTACCTTGGCATGCACATAGCAGATTACTAGAACCCTTTGTAGGATTTAAAGTTATGAAAATCATCTCTCTTTTCAAATGTTTACAGATAATGACTTCTATTCACACTGTGGTAACAAAATAACAGCCAGGAATAAAACATTCAAGATCTTGGAGATTCCAAAGACAGGAAAAGAACAACAGTTTCAACACTCTTTTATCCCTTACACTCTTAACATTTTGTTTTTCTTTGTTTCTGTTGCCCAACAATGGCACAAAAACGTGATTGTCAGAACAGGTAACATCTGATGATGTGTCTCAAGATGAATATTCTAGTAGAGAGGAACAACATTTATGCAGTCATGATAATTGATACGGCTTCCCATTATATCCTGAGATAAACAAACCCACTGAAGGATTATAACCTGGCATATCAAGAAAGCTTGTTGTAATTCATAGTTAGGAACACAAAAAAGTATTATGGTATTTGAAACAGAAGAGCCTAAAAAACTCCACTTAAAAAGCTGCCAACAAAATGAACTCTGAAAGCCTTGTCTGAGGCTCCCTTCTCTTCGAAACAAGATGCTGCTTATTATCCAGCCTGGTGTCACCATTAAAGAGGAGAGTGGGGGAACACGTGGGAGGGTGCAGACATCCCTGCTAATATGGATTTTTTTTCCCCCCACGCTCTCTGTGTAACAGCACACACAGAATTCACCGTAGAGCAGCACAAACTCCCATTCCAAGGGTCCTTCCAGTGGAAGGTGGGATGCCACTCCACACATCTCCTGCAGATGAGAGAAAACAACACTCCCCAGGGCTGTCAGTTTCAAATCGTTCAGAAGCAGGGAAAAAAAAAAGATGAAGGGGAAAAGCACTGACAGAACTACAGTCTAGACTTAAAATACTTCCAATTAGAAAGCTTTATTACCATTTTGAAGGAGACACATACCCCACACAGTCTATTATGCAGCCCCAGGAGGTTTACTCACATGAGTAAAGCCTATTTACATGGATGCAGGCTGGGGAGTGTTAGCCTTGGCTATCTGATACATTTCCTGCAGCTCCTCAAGGTATTTCTGAGCAACATTTGGCCTCTGTCCCTCTCTCAGGCTGCTGTGACTGATCACATAACAAACCTGACCCTCCAACTGCCCAGGTAACGTATTTATTGGATTTCTCTTGGAAATCCTTGTAATACAGAGGGCTGAACCCATGACCTTGATCCAGCAGTAACTGGAACAACTCCCTGCAAGTCCTGGATTCCTCTCCAAGCAGAGCTTGGCCCCTTCCACGCAGCGAGCATGGTTTTCTCACATAAATGCATCCTCTGTAAAGCTCACTTCAGGAATCAGCCAGGCTTTGTATGTTGTAATGTGTCACAAGTCCTATCAAGGGAAAATATGAAACAGATGTCATCAGAACTGGTAGACAGGGAGGTGAGGAAACACAGCCTCATATCAAAGGACACAACATTACCCTGCTGGATTAGCATCCAGCACAGCTCCTCTTGCAGAGCTCCCACTTCAGCTGCAGGAGGGGAGGGGTGTCAGTCAGCAGCAAGGGCAGGGGAGGGCTGTGCAGAGGGGCACCAGGAATCCTCACTCCTGTGCCACAGGGTCAGAATCCACCTACAGGCAACCAAAAATCACTGGCATCAGCTGGAGACTGCGGGGAACGCTTGGTGCAGCCCGTGAGCTCTCCAAGGACAAACGTTCCCCTGACTCCCCTCGAGTGAAGCCAAGGGATTCCTAAGCACAGCTCTGTCCTCTCTCCTTTGTTCCATCTCCCAGGAGAGGGATGTGGGAAAAGGTCCAGTCCTGTCAGCTCTTACAGATATCTTACAGATACTAAAACTGTGAGCACAAATGTTAAAAGGCACAAAATTTTGTGTGTCAGAATCCTGCCCCTCCCTCACTGTACTTGACATCACTTATCTAATCTAGAGCAGCTTCCAGATACATTAGAGAGATTAAATTCCAACAAATTAATAGTGATGATGACACCTTCACTGTGTACCCAGTCAAATGAGAACTCGCTGCCTTTGGATGGTGATGAAATGTATTCCAGCCCTAACAGCTGGAATATAACTCTGTTTTCCTACCAGCCATCTGGCATTCCTGAAGAGTATTCCAGCCACTCCTGCCTTCTGGCTATTCACACAGTGGCATCGAAGAGCCTGGAGGTCACCAGGGTGTCCTGGTGCTCCCCTTGGCAAATGGAGGGAGGAGAGGGAAGAGCAGGGGTGGCAGAGCTGTTATTTCACCCCGGATCTGAAACAGCATTTTTGGAAAAATGTGTCCCAACCACACCATAAGTGAAGGAAGGATTTGTGACCTACACAACAGCATCCAGCTAATCCTGAGCTGCTTTTGTTCCAGATGGCAACCAACCCACTTAATCCAAGTTATTAACAACTGGCAGTGCTCGGAGCTGTCCTCACAAGAATTTATTTGGTGGTGGTTTTCCTGTCTTCTGGATATAATGACACTGAATTCAAACACCTGTAAGGGAAAAATTGGGAGTGTTGCTGTAAGAGAAGCAGGTGCTGTGTGCCTGAATCCTGGAATCCCCGTGCTAGGGAATAAGGAATGCTCCTGCTAAGGGCAGTCCCTTTCCAGGATGGCTGCACTGCCCTGCAGCTGCCTTCACGTCTCCAGAGAACTGAAGCTCTGTCTGTGAGTCAGGTCCTGTCATTTAAGCACAGCTGCTTTCTGAGGCTGACCTAGATGGATCCAGATGTTGGCTGTTCTAGACCTGAGCTATTTACTGGGGTCAGATTCTCACCCTTGACATTTCCCATTACCTGGAGTTGCTCTGGTGGACACCGGTGGAGTGGAGCCCAAAGCCAAGCCCTTTTTATAGAACTATTGTCTGTGAAATTTGATCTATACCAGTAAATCAAATCCAACCCTCGTTTTCATTTAGGGATGTAAAGACAACACAACAGGACATCCGAGACAGGATCCTGATCCCTACCTGGCTTTTAAAACCAGACACCACTGACTTGCTTGTGGTGATACCAGGACCCAATCAAGCTTTGCAACGAAGTCAGGATGCTTGAATTAAACCAAAAATACACCACCAGCCAGCACTGGGCCACTTTTAATGCAGCTTTTAAACTTTTGAGTTGAAACTGCAACTTTAAAAATAGTAAGCTATTAATCTTTCCCTTATTTTCTTGACTCCTATATATCTTCTCTGTCGCAGGCAGGTACCAGCTGCCATATTCCCATTCTTCACGCTCTGCACTCCGCAAAAAAAAGGAGGCCCCTGCTGGCCAATTCTTGTTTAAAATTGTGCATAATTGATAGTGGCAAATCTACCCCAGCTGTGTCTAAAACCTCTCCAGGGGCAAGAAAAACACTCTCTGTGACTGTCATTAACTACTAAATTAGCAAGTGCTCCTGGCAGTTTACAACGTACCACATCAGTCTGCTTTAAAATAAAAAAGAATGTGAAGATCAGATGCCTGTGTGATCTCAAAGTTACAGCAAACTTGGCTGGCAGAACTTTGACAGACCCTCAGCTGAATCAGAGCAAAGAGATCAGGAAGGAGAGAGTGGAAGAAAGAGAGAGGAAGAGACACAAAGTTATCTCCTTTTCCAGGCAGACAAATAGAAAACGTCAAATTCAAGGCTAGAAATAATTGTGCTTTTCATAACATCTTGCTCCATATGGAGGTATCAACAGTGCTCCTGATGCTGTGGCACAGTTCCCCATGGAAAACAACTCTCCTGGAGGACTCTGTTCTGCCAATGCAGTGGCTCTGAGTTCTGTAATTGAAATACAAAGCTGAGGAAGAGATGAGGCCACTGAAGTGGAAGGATGCTGGAGGTCCTCAAAGGCCACCACAGGTACAATCCTTGTGTGATCCCTGGCACAAACACAAGCTCATCCCTCTGGTTCACAGGGCAGCCAAAGCAGGCGGGGAAGGGAATCACAGAGTTCTCACAAATGCATGGAAAAGCCTTGGGGGGCCATCATGGACTGAAACTGGCAGAGGGACAAAACCATTTCTAGAAACTGTCCTGAATCCAGGCAAACTCTATGACTTTCATTGTTAAAACTGACCACATTATTTGGTTTTAAACGTTTCCAAAAGTGCACAAAACTGTACAAACTTCTGGATTTTACAAGCCAGACAGGAGTGGGATGGCAGCTTTGGTCAAGGCACAAAAAACCTCTGCAGGGCAAAAAGATCTTTTCCTTGGGTAACACCACTGAGTGATCACAACAATATGACAAATCAAGTTAGTGGTCCAACTTGATAGGTACAAGGAGGTTCAGATTTGAGTCCAAGTGCCTAATTCCAGCTAAAACCCTGATCATTTTGCCTCTGTTGACTTTCCAGCCAGAGACACTGACTTGGGCCAAGCAGTTCCCCTAAAGAACATCCCCTTCCCAAGGGTATAAAGACACATTGAACCTGAAACCTTGGCTATGCTGCTTCTCAGGCACCATGGCCCAGACACAGGATCCTGAGCACATTATATTCCCACAGTTACACTCTGCATCCCCAAATCCCCTCTTAAAAATGAAACCTGCTTACACAGATCCCATCTACCTTCTCCCCAGGCTTGTTCAGGGGTCACTGCAGCTCTCACCAGGTGTTTTGCTCATGGGAAACCAGACTACAAAGGCTCTGCTGAGGCTGTACCACTGACTGGACATGAATCACAGCTTCTTCCCTACCCTAAATACTCCTCCTGCATGTCTTTGCAATGGATAAAATGATCCATATCTCTTATTTATGGAAGGAGCTGTTGGGAGGTTTTATTCACTGATTTCTTTCAAACTCTGGGATATCTTCTGATGAAAGATGCTTGGTTCTATTTTGGGAAGTAATTTCACCCTCTAGGTTTCAACCATAAGGGAAAATACACTGCATAAACACTAAAACACAGGTTAATCAGCACAAGTGTTTTGCTCATCGAGCTCTTACAGTGATTCATGGCATGACAAGCTATTTCCAGACATTGGATCTTTTCAAATGGATGCATTTCTGTGGAATAACTACAAAAGGCAGCTAAGTGGGGCACTATTCCCAGGACATGGCTGCTGGCCAGGGGAGTGAGATGAACAACATCCTTCGTGGCTGCAGATGTTCCTTCCCCTCACCAGCAGTGCAGAGTAATGACTCTGGGAGATGTTTTCCACCCCCAGCTGGAGGAGCTGGGCTCCACCAGCGCACACAGCCGAGGTGACAAGGTCCCTCCCTTGTCCCTCCCCACCAGCCTGGTGGCTCAGCAGCTTCCCAGCAGGTGCCACAGCAGCTCACACAGGGGGAACAGGCACTGGTGCCTATCTGACAGAACAATGGGCTGGGTCTGGAGCTGGGATAAAGCACAGCAGCAACGTGGATTCACAGCAGCGAGGAGTTCCAGGCCTTTGGGCAGCCAGAGCCCTTCCAGGGGTCTGCAGGGCTCGGGGTGTGCAAACCTTACAGAGCACAGTGAAGGGCACACAGACACAGCAAATGGCTTTGTAGGAGTGGCTTCGATTTTTAAAGCTTCTTTTAAGGAGGCAACATTAACTCTTTCCATGTGTAATAAGTAGCTTGGATGCATTAATACCTCCATTCAAAACTGCTTTACATTTCTCCCCTCATTTCTATTCTTTGCCTCCTCCTCACTCTCAGCTGTTATTCCAGCATCTTTGCATTCCCCCTGGAGTTCATTCCAGCGGTGCTTTATGAATCACAGAATAAGATGGCAGCCAGCAGTGCTTTAGAGCAGTGTGGCTGGCACGATTTCTGCCCTGCACGAGGTTAATCAAACCCCTTCTCAGATAATCCACAGCCTCTGCAGCCCCAGAGGCCCGAGGTCAGGAACCTGAGCCCTCTCCCCCAAATGCAGCCATGTTTCCTCAGATCCCTGCAACCCTGCCCTGCAATAATTACATTCTGCAAAGCAAATCTGGAGCGGAGCAACAACTCCAGGGTTAAGCACCAGCAAACTCATCTCAGGACTGATGCCTTTGCTACCTGTCTGCAGCTTTGCTCCAGCACCTCCTGCTCCTAACAAGGAAACCCATACTTTTCTTTCTTATTAAATAAACGGAATAGAATTAGAGTAAATGATGTTTAACCCCCACCCCCAAGATTTAAACACTAACTTTTGTCATTAGTAAGATATTTGGTATGTAAAAATAAATAAAAGAACTGGCACCAAAAAAGTGTATGATTTGGGGGCAAGGGGAGGGAATAAAAGAATGGATTATAATGTGTCATTTTATATATGTGTCAAAGGAAACCAATTTCATAATAGGGAATAAAAATTCCCTGTTTAAATACTGTCAAATAAATCCTCAAATGTAATAGGGTTCACTTCTGGGGAAAGGAAAACTAAATCTGATTAAATATTAATGTGGCATAGTATTAATTAAGAGAGAAAAAAGTCCATCAAGAGAACCCCAATATGTTTACTGTGTCCCCAGGAAGCTGGAAAATTTCACAATCAAGTGTGTAAATGTTCTAAAAAAGGGTCCTGAATATTTTATGAATATTTGTCATAAAACAGAAATAATAACCACTGTGCAGAGCTATTAGAATTAATATTTATGCTGCCCGCCATGAAATATTCATGGGGACAGAGAAAGGGGGGCCCGTAAGACAAGAATTAATTTACATTGGGCTTGGTTTACCCGCTGGCTTGATGTTTAAAGACGGCTTGACAAGGCTCCATATGAATCCGTCAGTCACTTGCAGCGGTAGGTGGGGTGAAGGCAGGGGGAGACNCTGACAGCTCACAGATTGAGTTTCTGACAGCCCTTAAAAAAATCTAAACGGCCCCCCACCTTTTTTTCCTTCTTCCATTGCCCAAGGCGCTCTGTACTGCCACCGTTCATCCGATCTCCCCTTCCATCTGCTGAAATTAAGGAATTAATGAGCGCTATACACTTTACAGCAGGCCCCAGGAATGTTTACTGGTGATTAAATTATAATGCAGCCGAGCTGTATAATTCATGAACCAATTAAAGGAAGTGTTAGTTGATTTGATGGGATGAGGACGTACAAAAAGCATTTAACTAATAGGGAACCGTGGGCTGCCGGGCGCTTTGGCTTTCTCGGATTACGCGGCTAATTGCTCTGCTTTATAGGGCTGTCACAGATAGCCATACATATTTCATTGTTCTCAAATACTTCAATTGTTTGCTTTCGTGTTGCTGCTGTAATATGTAGAAGCCCAGCCAAACTTCAGTGTAGTTAAAGCACTACTCTGCAAAAAGCAGGTTGCTCTGGGAGGAGGGAGGGACGAGAGGGCCACGAGGAGAAGGCTGGCTGAAAAGGAGTAACTTAAAGCCTCAGAGTTAAATGTCACTCGGCAATTACATGATTAAAAGGTGCAACATATGATAGTCTTTTGTTTTACAACTTTTTGGACACTAATATTCTATGCTGACTTCACTGTGGGGAAAATATTGGTGCGCTGAGCTGCTTTTTGTTTTTCTAGTACTGAGGAGCAAATGAAGAAGCTGGAGAGGGGAGTATACTTAAAAACAATCCAGCAAGGAAGAGCTAGATAGCTGTGGTGATCAAGAATAACACATTGTGGTTAAACTTAGGTGGTTTGATATTCAAAAGCACACGAGAGATGAAGGAGGTTGATTTCCCATCCGGGAGAATGCTCCGTGTCTAATTCAGAGCGCTGCTGAGTCGTGCGAGCTGCTCATCCCAACAACTCCAGTTTGCTGCACAAGGAATGGGGGAATTTGCCATTCCTGCTGTTTCACAAAGCACTCCCCCACACCTGACAGGCCACAGGGTCTGATGAAACAGATTCTCTGGATTTGAAGGGGGCTATCAGTCAAAGTTACTCCTCAGTCAAAACAGGCACGTTCTTCCAGCAGTGAAATCCCCAGCCCATATCCAGAGGTACTGCTGAAGAAATTAGGGACCTACAGATAAACATCACACACAGGCACTGTTTTGTGGTTAGACCCTGGAATTTACTGAGTAAACAACAAGCTGGGTGAATATTGGATTTCTGTAGTTCAGAGATGGAGGCTGCAGAACTCCATGTATCCCTGGCAAGGTGTTTTGTCACCCACCTGAGGGACATTGTGGTAAATCATGACCCGTCTAATTTGGAGCTTTCCATTCCAAAGTGTTGTACAAACACCAGCTCAGCAACTTCCAAGACAAATTATTGTGCAAAGTTTATAATCTGGTTCATCCCTTTCCTTGCACCTGTTCCCTCCAGGATTTGGGTTTGGAAAGCAATCCCTGTGGAGTGCCCTGCACCAGGAAAGCAGGATGTCTTTGCAAGCCACTGCAGGTGTTCAGCAGGGAGGCAAGAGTCCTACATTCAGTGACTCCTTTTTTTTTTTCTAAAAAGCAAAGCAAACCTAAGTGGCCCCAGAAAGAAGGAGCTGCACATCCCATTTCCCAGGGCAGCACTCAGATCAGCAGGCTTGGGGCAGTCTGGGTGGAAAAGAAAATTGGGGTATTAAAGTAAAAAGATTTCTCATATAGTTTGACACTGACGTTAAAAAGATACCACGAAAATTAAAAAGAAAAAAATTTAAATAATCCCCTTTATTCAGAACTACCATATATTGATAGTTTGTCCCCAGTTTCTGGGTTAAGTGATGGAAAACTTTGGCTTAAGATATTAGTTTAACAGGTAGGCTCCGAAATAAGGGATAATGACACCAGTGACACAGCAGGAAAACTTGTCATCAACTCACTGGGAGGCTGAGGAAAATGGAAATTGGATTGTCTGCTCTAGAAAATAGAAAGGTCAAATTGTCTGGGAGATAAAGTTGATCCTAAACTCACCTAAGTGGGCAGTGCCTTGGCTGTGAAATCTGACTTTCCAGATAACCACGGGGACAGTTCTACACACCACATGTGATCCTGGGGGGCTTTGAACTACCCACTGTAGGACTAAATCCATCTGCAAATTGGCAAAATCCATTCAATTACATCTCTGGCATTCAGCACCTGGGACAGCAGCAAAGGGCGTTCGTTAATGACCAAAACCAGCGTTTTGCAGCCAAACTGAGCTCAGACTCTGTCCCAGGAACAGCGAGCAGCAGCAGAAGGTGGGCACTACATGGGAGAAAAGCAGAGGTGAGAGCAGCTCAGGAACCACTCTGTGCCAGTGATTGCTAACAGGAAACGTCAGAACTTGGCAATGTCAAGGAATCAGAGGCACTGCAGAAAGTATTTTCTTTGTGTCTTTTGAAGTGCCCTGGATACAATCAATCATACAGAAAAAAACTCCTATATTTCAGTTCAATGTGGAAAGGGCTATTTGCATTTCAATATGTTCAACTTATCCTGCCAATAAAAACACGGAATCATGAAGAAGAGATCAGGCCACTGGAGTGAAAAACAAGAGATGACACCCTGCAGACCTTTCAGATAAAACAACTTCTTGTTTGTAACATTTCTGTTGACGTTCCCAATATTTCTGAATGATTGGGTTTTCAAATGAGATCAGTCAGCATGCAAATAAGGAAACAGGATCAAGACATCTCCCATAGCTGATTGGATAGAGAAATTATCAAAAGACCCTTTTTTCATATCAAATTTCCATCACAAAAGGTCAAACTTTCAACTCCCATTACTTTTGCTAACTGCATTTCACTGTGCCTGCCAGCTCATTGCTGCTGCTGTTTTCAGAGGAAAAACAGAGAAGTAACAAACGATTCCATCTTCTCCCACATCTGTCAGACAGGATGGACAAACATTTTTTAATCTTGTTCAATTTTTCTCTATAGCCCTCAAAATCCTTGCAGCCAAAACATCCCTTCTAACCTGATTAGCTATTCCTAGGCTGTTTTTATTTTTCTTACAGGTTCTTTTCTTATTTTCTAGCCCACAGACTGACAGAGCACCAGCTGTGTTGCCAGAATGTTTTGTCCTACAATTTGGCCATTTAAAACACTTTTTGATGTGTGCTTTCCTAAAATATATGTCCCTGTGTTGTCTGGCTGGACTGATGCCTAAATACACGAGTAATGGATGTTCCAGAAACGGCCCAAGACTCAAAACACTCAGCTCACACCAACTCGGAGGAGGAGCTCAGCACCCCGAGGTGCCATCCACTGCTTTTCAGGTTTAAAGCAGAATTTTGAACAGCGGGGATAGCAAGTGGGGCAAGCACAAGAAAAATGAATTCATTAGTAAATTGGCAGGGCTCGGTGTATTTGTTGCTACCGGCCCCATAAAAATTCTCCCTCAACATTATTATCATTGCAACATATATAACCCATCAGATCAGTACCTAGAGATTTCTGTTAGCCTGATTTTCTCTGTTGTTCTTATTACTTAACAACTAAATGCTCCACAAAGCCATTTCCTACAGAAATATTTATGTTCCCAAATGTTTATTGGCCCCTCTATCATGATCAAGCTTTTATGAGCACTCTGTACAGAACTCTGAATTAAATACATAATTCCTGTCCTATCAGACCTTGGCTCGATGCTGTGTTTGTCTGTTTTACAGAGCCAGGCACTGCAGTGAACCACACAACACCTTACAGAAAATCTCATTTATAAGGCAAAGATATTTCTATCCACACTGACTGTGTGGGCTGGTGATTACAGGAAGCTAATGAGGACGAGGAGGATTGAGGGTCTAAATTCCATTAAAGGCTTTTATTCTTTGTGCTGGTTTTCCTGAACAACTTCTTCCAGTGATTTCTACACAGCCACAGGCTCTGAACCATCACAGGCTGTAAGGAGGTGGAGGAAATGTCACACAAATGCCTCTCTTGCTCCAGATCACACAGGTGCCCCCACCAGCCCAGCTGCATGGAATAATCGACCCCCAATCCCTTGGAATCTGCTCTTGCAGGCAGCTCTGAGCTGTGACCACTGAAGACTCAGATCAGGAGCTGTTCCCCCAGATTACTTCCTTCATCTCTGATTTTTTATTTTCTTGCTCTTCTCCTGTTGACCAGAAGTGGGGATTTTTCACCACCACCTTTTTTTTTAGTCTCTACGTAGCTACTGAACTAAAATTTTGGCCTCTCTACCAACATCAGAACAATGTTCTCAACTTTTTTTTTTTTTTACCTAACAAATGCCAGATGCAGAATACAGGGAGACTTGGTGCATATAAATTCTTGGGAATGGCTGGAGCTGTGCCAGAGGAGGGTCAGGTTGGAATTAGGGAAAGGCTCTGCCCCCCAGAGGGTTGTTGGGCACTGAACAGGCTCCCCAGGGAATGGGCACAGCCCCAGAGCTCCAGGAGTATTTGGACAACAGGGAACGTGGTGGGAATGTTGGGGTGTCTGTGTGGGGCCAGGAGTTGGACTCTCTGATCCTTGTGGGTCCCTTTCAGCTCAGGATATTCTGTGATTCTATGAAAATAACAGTGAATATATTTTATCTGGAAGTCTCTGCTCTTCACATGTCTGTTACTATTGACACACTAATCACCAGGCCACTTAAATGGATAAAAAGTCATTATCTGAAAGGTTAAAATCTGCAGTGTTCTCTTTTTTCCTGAGAAAAGTCTGGTCAAAGGAATTTTGAGGATGAACTGAGGATTTCAGTCACTAGATAAGGTCTGGAGCTCACGGGATTTAATAATGGGCTCTTCAGAGTAGATGAAGAAAATATAAAAGATCTGCTGACTGGAAACTCTATTTGACATTCAGATACATTCAGAACTGAGGTGTGGGATTCTAATGATGAGTAACTGCATAGTAAATTATTCACTCTTGGATTGATTGCACGGACAACTTTTAAAGAGTGATTTTTCCTCAGAAAGATACTCTAATTCAAACAAGACACTGCCTGAGTCGGTTGTGAATTACAATGTGTTTGGAATGAATCAGACATTTGACAAAAAAGAAAAAGATGGATTTTTCTGAGAAGTATTTTAAATAAAGATTCCTGTTCCTTAAAAGGCCTAACCCCTTTGCATAACTGCGCCCAGAAACAAACTGAAGGAAAGGGCACTCACCTCCACTTGCAGCTTGCACATACCAGGAAACTGTGAAAAGCTGAATATTTATGTTATTTTCTCCTTAACACAACACAGAATCCTGCCTAACACCATAATGAAAAACACCTTTCAAAAAATCAAATCCTCTGGTTCTTCTGAGGGCAAAACTTCCAGGTTCCCCAACAATTAGAGGATTCTCCAAATGCACAGGTCAGAGAACCACACAAACTCACCAGCACAGACTTTGGGCACCTTGGAAGAAGGAGGCATTTTCACAGATATCAACCCTTTGCAGAATGTTTTCTGAGGGCAGGGAGGAAACCAGAACAGGTTTTTGTGTCAGCTTCCAGGAAAGAGCTCACACTGCCATTACCATAAATCACCCCAGAATATCCACAGTGATAGAGCACCTTTCATTAAAAAAAACCAAAACACTGCAGCTCCTTTCAGAAGCACTGCCACTTGCCATTTCTTTGAGGTAATCAGATAGCTGTTAATTAATAAACCTGTCAGGTGAATCGTCCTGCTCTGGTCATGATTATCCATTCTGTAACAGAATCCTGCTCTCATCACTGCTATCCACCCCATAGCTTCCAGCTCAATTAACTTAATGCTATGCAAATGAGAGGCTCTCCTCATCATTAGCTTATAGCCCACAAATGTTAATAACATAATTGGGCCTTCAACAGGGTAATTAGACACGATTTCTTCCATTAGTCTTACAAGGCTAATTATTGTTGATAGGAGAGAGGGGATGAGTCCCAGTGCTGCATGCAAAGAGGGGCATCTGGTTAAAGCAAATATAGACAAAACATCAACAAGGTAAAACAACAGTTGAGACCCAGAGCAGGGTCAGGTTGGGGTGGGGGGAAGGAAGACACCATCAGGAGAAACTTAGGAACCACTGGAGAAATTCTCTACAAGACAACTAAACCCAAATATCCAGCCTGAAGCTGGAGCTCTCCTGCCCTTGGCAGTGAAACAACGTGATGCTCAATAAATCCAAGGAAGCTCCTCTCAAGCCTTTGCAGACAGGGTAGTTGGGAAGCTGTGCTGATCAAAATCCCCAGGTTTGAGATGCAAATGTGCAGCCACAGACAAGACCTTAAGAACTGAATTCATTCCTGCATTTCCCAGGTCATTATGCCCAACCTTCTCTCCTGCCACCACTGGGTTGGCTGTGTTTGATCACAAGATCTTTCTGAGTAACAGCTACTTGCTGTAAGAACTACAGGAAATGGTCTCAAGTTGAGCCAAAAGAAGCTTAGATAGATAGTAGGAAAAAGAATTCTTCATGGAAACGGTGGGCAGGCATTGGAACAAGCTGCCCAGGGAGGTGGAAGAGTCACCAGCCCTGGAAGTGCTCAAAAATGTGTGGATGTGGCTCTTGAGGATGTGGTTCAGTGGTCAACACCACTGAAGTTGAAGGTTGCAGTTGATGATCTTAAAGGTCTTTTCCAACCTTCAGGATACTGTGATTCTAATTACTTAATTGGAATACACGGAATTATTTAATAATCACAAAGCAAAATGCATGTCAGCAATTAATTCACAGAAAGTTAATAAAACCCTGGATTTGGTATAATGGATTGGCAGAAATATTTATTAAAAAAATATGGCAGCAAGTTTCCAAACTGAAATTATATTTTGGCTGTTGGAATGAAAGTCAAGGATTTGTTCCTGTGCCAGTGAATCCTGTGCATCCATAGAGGTTAGAAATGTACAGCTGGAGACAGAGTTCTGTGAGAAAACTGCACTTTTAAAAGGAGAAAGAAAACTTTAGAAAAATATGGCAAGTTCCCCAGACCCACCACCACTTAACTTTGACAGTTCAGTGTCTTGCTGCAAAGTGTTTAAAAAAAAAAGTCAAACTGAAGCCTTCAGAGGCCTCAAGGAGTTGACAAAACACATAATTTCTTTATTTTGTATCTGTTTAACTTTGGGGTGCATTCATGGCCAAAATGAATCCTTTGATTCTGCTGCAAGTACATGAGGAGGAACTTTACCTATAGACCTGTCCTGAAAATCAGCTTAAATTAAATTCACAGAAGCAGCAGCTTTTACTAGAAGGTTAAAGGAAAACATTACTCTTTTAACCTGCTGTACCTTGACCTTTGGTCAGTGTCTCAAAAGAACAGGATTGCTCACTCAGTGCATATCAGTGGGACATTCATCAGCATTCATGTCTAAAGAATGATAGAGCACAACATTTTAAGAATTATTTCTGTCAAAAAGCGTGGCAGTGCCCTACTGAGCTGAGAGATACAGAACATTGCAGGGTAATGTTTAAAAGCCTCTGTGGAACAGAGGAGAGTCTTTCACAAAACGTGTTTCAAGCCTCACAAAGGACAGCATTCTGTAATGTGGAATTTTGTAAACATCATGAATTTAGGGACAGAAAATATGATCCTTGCACGGCATAGAAGCCCTGGGTCACCTCTTACACCTGAGCCAAAGGAGGCCAATTTACAAAATAAATAAATTTCTGTGACTGCAGGTGATCCAAGCCCACAGAATCAGACCCAGTGCATCTGTCAGACATCAGGGATCATTCCCACATCCTTCCTGCAGAATAAACCATGGCAGGAATCAGTTCCCCTCTCTTAAATTGCCCTGCACTTACTAAATTTACTCACTAGAACATTCTGAGCAAATATCTCATTCCAAGGCAAACAGCAGTAAATCCACGGATGTTTTAATGAAGATTACACTTTCTAATCCTCACAGCAATGACAAACCAGTCTCCATTCAATATGCAATATTACTTGTCAGTTTTAATCACCAAAACTCTATTATATTTGCTACAGACTGATGCACTTGTCTTCCCAGATCTTCAGCCTGGAGAACACAAGCAAGAGCAGCACAGTGCCTGTTCTGCTGATGGTTTTCTGCATGGGCCAGTTTTGCCACATGAGCTCTGAGTAAAGCCTTGCTCTGGAATTAGTCCCAGATCCAAAGAAATCACTAAATCAGAGCACAGCTGCCACAGCCCTGTCCATGTTTTTACCCCAGAAATCCTGAATTCTAGTGATTATGGAGTTCATAAAATCAGATTTCACCTGTACAAGATGTAAGGGTGGCCTTACTGCATTTATTCAGAAGAATATTCAGCCAAATTTTGCTACCACACTATTAAGTAATCAGCAGGATATTGACATGATGGGAGATGCTGGACAACCCTGGCCAGCCCTCCTTTCCCCTCATGCTTCTTCAGCCACTAAATTATGAAAATATTTTCATTTAGAGCTCTCACACATTAAAAACTCCTCAGTTTTATCTACACGTGTCCTCTTACCAGTGCAAAGTAAATGCACTGGTAAATTAAATTAAAATGCTGTCATATCTTTATATTTAAAGTTCTCCTCCCTCAATCATTTTTCAAAAGTTTTTCTGGTTCTAGGCAGATCTCAAAACCAGCATCTTCATTACAAAAATGCTACAAAATCAGCCTTGCATGTACATGGTTCTTATTTGTGTGTGAACTACTGAGTTAATTAAGGTGAAATTTTGAAAATGACTGCTTCAGACCATGAGCAAATAGTGAGAATTGACAAAGCACATCCTATTTTACCCTGTGAGACCAATCAGCATTGCACACCCTGAAATGCACTGATGGTGCATGACTGCAGCCACAGCTTTTCCTACAGACCCACCGTAGCAGAATCGTTGGTTCACAGGGATCTGGAGCAGAGAGCCTCGAGCAGAGCTGCAGGATGAGCCCTCAGGGGGACACCACAGCACCCCCAGCACCCCCAGCACTGCTGGATCCCAGCCCAGAGTCAGCCACGGAGCGTGAGATGAACACAGAGCAAACTGAGAGACCTGAAGGAAGCCAGCAGAGTTCAGTGAACTCCTGGGGATGCTCCAATGTGTGAATAAAAACTGCAGCAGAGAGAGGGCAGAGGGGAAAAGCACGGGTTGGGGTTGGCTACTCTTTAAATGACAACACTTTGATTTCCATGGCTGTTTCACTGCATTCCTTAAACAAAAGCTGTGTCTCAGGTGAATGTCCTGAACAACCTTTGTTGGTTTGTAGAGATTGGTATCACAAAGTTCTCATTGCACTGAGACATAACTGGTTTGGTTTGTTTTGTCTAAAACTTGCTACCAGTGCCAAAGGCATCAAAAGTACCCTGGACTCTCCTGCTTTTACAGAATTTTCCCTCTCCAGTTTGGTACTGAGTTCAGAAAGGCAGCCTTGATGTTGGCAACTTCCAGGAAAAACAGTTCCAACACAAGGGCAACCAGGAGAGAAAGTCTTCAGGTTTCCCAATGTTTCCTCATTTGTGAGAGATGGTTACTGCAGAGAAATCTCCCTCCTTTCAGCAGCAGAAAGAATGAAAGGGTTCTGCATGTGGGTTTGGGTCCTTAAAAAATAACAATAAAAATAAAAATACTGACTTAGAAGTAGAAGCTTTTCTTCTTTCTCTTCCTGGAGACTTTGGAAGCTTGCTGAGATCAGAGCACTCCTTAATTGCTGCATCCAGGATTTCACCACACAAACTCCAGCCATCAAAAGGAGCTTGTATGAGATGAGGTAACTTCTAAAAATAATCCCTGCCTCCCACAACTGAAGCCAAATATACCTCCTATTCTTGCTGGAGCAGAATCAGCTTGTGACAGCAAATGCAGCATCCTACAGAAAGCCCATAGAAAGATTTTAAAACTGCATCTGATGTTTTGCTATTGCTGGCTCAAGATGCATATTAATGCTTCTCCCCAGGAGAGAAAGGCTCTTGTGGGACCAATATAGGTCAGGCAGAATGTGCAGCACAAGTGACATAATCTTTTTATTGTAATCATCCAATTTTCTATCCACTGGATTATTTAAGAGCAAGAGCTTCTGTTCAGATTAGTGTTATGTTAGGAGGGAAGAGAGAGCACAGGCTGCTGAGGAGGAGGAGCATGGAGAGTAAGGATTCCCCACCAGTGGCTAAACCTCAGAAGTCTGAATAAGGAGCTGCTTCCTTTGGGTTTGTGTGGACAAAAGAGTGTGAGGGTGAGTTTTTGCACCACATGTAACCCCTGGGAGAGCTGAACAGAGCCCTCACACCAGAGAGACAAGTGAGGGAATGGGAGATTCCTGGATATATATTCCCACTACTCCATGCCCAGTGATGCCTCATTCAATGGAGGCAGAGCAGGAAACAAAGGTAAATTACAGGTAAATTACTTAATTACAGTCTTGCCAATGAGCAGGACAAGTCTCCAAACACTTGCACCAAGAGATAAGACAACGAGTCAGTCCTGTGGCTTGGAAAAGGCTGCAGGAGCAACAAATGTGGGTTAAACTGATCCCACTCACTGAGTGCAGCAGACGAGCCCCAGGTGAGAGGAAGATTTGCTGATTTTGCCCAGTAAACTCTGGGATTTTGGCTGGGGAGCAGAACCTGTTATTCCCCCCCTTGGCCAGGGTGCTGTGGTGGCTCAGAGCAGGCTGGGGGTGCACACTGAGCAGGGGTAGGAGGGGGAGAGTCTCTGCAGGGGTGGGGAGCCCAGGTCAGCATTCATCACCTCAACCACACTTTGCAAAGCAGTTTCTCTTCCAGCAGCACATCACAGAACTCTGCAAGACCTGCCTCCTTTAGCCCCCACTGGCCCTGGGGTTGTACCAAAAGCCTGTTGGATTCAAACACCTGATGGAGGAGGAGGAGGAAGAGCCCAGCTGGGATGGGAGCACTGATAGGCAAAGGGAAAATAAACCCAAACCCAGTTAGGGTCAGTGAGGACAGGAATCACTAAACCAGCAGCCACAGAACGACTGAAAGAGTGAGCTGAGGAAAAAATGAGAGTGATTGAAACAGAGAATTGTGCTGCCTATTATTTTTACTATTTTACAAATTAATCCAAATCCTACATAGTTCATTGGACTTCTCCTACATTTTCTCTGTCTCTCTGGGGCAGGCAAATTTTATTGTACTGATTTAGTCCCTTAATTATGACATCATTTTTCTGTTTTTTGGGTTTTTTTCCTGAAAATGAGGACAAAATAACATATAATTATAATATTTCTTCTTTGCTACTCATCAGATTTTTGTATGCCATCAACTAAAACCCCATCTATTATAAATACACAATATCCATCATCTAAATTAGGTCAAAGTTTTAAAAAACGCTCTGTAAGATTTTTCCATGTCAGAATAATTCAAACACTATCATGTTTCCTTGATGCAACTATTTTGGGATTTAGCTTGTTCCTTGATAGGGATTTAATTAAGTCATTTACATGTAATTTCCAAATATGTAGCTGTTACAAAAGGCAGCAAAAAAAAAGCAAAGACAAAAAGGGACCTGAAGGCAGCCAATCTTCAACAAAAATATTTCTGATATAAAAGTGAATCTGAGGAATACATATTCAGTGATAAATATTCCAGTCCATGTCTGGTAAACTCTCAGATAATGGCAGCATGGTGGGGTCACTGGGGTTCTATTAGCTCAATTAATGAGGAGTAAGATAAGGCTAACACCCAGCTCTTCAAACGGCTCAAAAATAGAGCTGATAGTAATGGAGTCATTAACCTTCGGCAGCCATTGAATTTTGCTGCTGATTCAAACTCCATTTCCTAGTTCAGGCCTCCATTAATAGGCTGTTTATTATCCCTAATCCACACTGGGATCAGCTGCAGAAATATGAAAGCTCCATGTAAAGACCAAATAGTTAAAAAGAAAAAAAAATTTTTTTCCCCCATTCCGATTTTTCCTTTTTCAACATATTCACAGGTTTTTCCTCAGGAATTAGGAACTTCATTATCCTAAACTGTTCAAATGCATGTTCTCAGCAGCATGGTGAAAAAGAAGCTTTAAATACATTATGAAAAAAGATGACATAATTGGGAACACAGCCACATCATTTTCAAGACCAAATAAAACCCTGCTGGAAATCTTGCACTGGAGAAGCTGTTGCTGATTATTTTCTCTACTGGGAAAGAAACAACTTTAATTTTGGAAAAATGGGTATCAGAAAATTATTATAGATGTGTTGTTAGGTCAGTCCTCTGGCTCATCCCTCCCCTGCCCAGCTTTATCTGCTCACTTGTATTATTTGTAACGTAATTAATCAATACTGAAAAGTAAAACAAACAACTCTGAATTCAGATCAGAGGGACAAAACCAAGGAAATAATGGAGCAGAGGAAGTGGCAATCCCAGGACAGGCAGCAGCAGAGCCCTTGGCACCGATGGGAGGGCTTGAGGAGAACTCCAACACCAACCTGGCTGCAGCTTTAACTACAGAAACCTTGAGTTAAAGGGTTTTATTAGACTCTTTGCTGAGTTTGGACTCAGTCAACTGAGCTTTTTGACACTTTCTTGGGTGTATTTTCAGTGAAAGAGACAATGTTTGGTTACCACAGTCTACACACAGAAGATGTTCATCCAAAATCTATCACAGAAACATCTGATAGAATCTCAGCAATTAGGAGTAATGGAGTTAAAATCAAAATCAAAATGTTTATTACATACACCTCCAGTACACAGTGCTGCCCTCAAACCTGACTGCAGGTCTGGGTGTCCCACCTCAGCAAAAAAAAGCTGGAATGCCCAGTGAAGGGAAAGAACAGGATGATCAAAGAGTGAAATGACTTCTGGGGAAATAAAAGGATAAACAGATGAAGGTTCCTTATCTGGGAAAGAGGTGACTGAAGGGCAAACACAAGAGGTTTAGAAAATCAGGAGTGGGGAGGGGCATGACCAGGGAATGTCTGTAACTGTTTCTCAAGAGAAGAAATGCACCTGGAAAAAAAATTATGCAGTATTTTCATGTGACACCCAGTGAAATGTGAAAGTCCTTCCCACATGATTTGGTGGCCAAAAGTACAGCATTGAAAAAGAGATTATAAAGTCAAGAAAAAGGGGTGATTAGAAGTTCAGGGAATCCTTAAACTGCTGATTGCCTTAAGCTGGCCTGGACCCAGCAGAGGAATGATCAGGAAGCAGCTGAAGGTGACAACCAGAGATTCCCAACACACGACACTGCTGCTGCAGCATCTTATTTTAAGTTTGGGAGAGAGGAAAAGGATAAATTTTTGGTGGATATTACACTGAGTTTTCAGTAGAACCATCCATGGCTATACCACACATTCCTTATTGTTGCTCAAGCATTAATTAAAAAGCCTGAAACGCCCATTAACACTCATTTGGGTGAGGAACTGAAGCCAGTCCTTGGTGTCAGTGGCTCAGAGCTTCAGAAGCCATCCTGGGACTGTCTGTGGATTCCCACTCAGGTCAGCACTAAGTGGTTAATGGTGTCTTTTACTCCCCAGCTGAGAGGCCATTAATAGATTCAGCTCCTCATTTGCCCTAAAGGCTGCCCCAGTTCAATGCCAGGAGGATCCTGTCCACTTAGGCAGGAGCTGCTTCACAGGGGGAGCACAGAAAGCAGCTCATGTCTTCTCTGGGCTCTTTGGGAGACAGGTTTTCCTGTGCCAGTCCATGAGCAAACCCTCTCTCTACAGCAAATTCTAAATTAAAGAAACCCCCCTACTTTTTCAGTGGAAATTGAATTATTTTCCTCTTTGTTCCAGAGCAGTTCTTCGGATGCAGTAGCTGATGCTGTATGAGTTTCTTTTTCATTATTACATTTTAACAAACTTTATAGCCCATTTTGTTTGTTTTCAAATGACTTTATTTTCTTTCTTTTCCACCATCAATTACTAGGTTTGTTGTTCTTTCTATAAGATGGAGGAGTCAGGAGACTGATCCTGCTCAATGCTGTATAATTTAGTATTATGTGTAGTAGCTTTATGAGGTGGGAGTCAGATAAAACATAGTATTTGAACACTAACCATTTATTAGCTCTAAGGAATAGATTTGTGACTTGACAAGCAGACAATAACTCTGTGTTCTGATCAGCCAAAGAGGTCTACTCTGAGTTCAAAAACCAGAGTAACACTCTCTTTCACAAATAATTTTGTTTACTGATGTGACTAGATTTTAATAATAAACTTGATATATATGTAAATTTATTTTAATCTAATTTCATCAACAGAGCCCTCCTAAAAATGAGACTTTGTAGATTGTTCTGTCTGATTTATAGATTTCTGCATCCTATTCCCAGATTGATTTCAAGGCTATAATTCTATCAGGTTTTTCTCCTGATGTCAGAAACACCACCTCTGCAGATAGTGTTTTATAACTAGCATCACAACTGAAACTGAATTACTGCCCTGCTATCCTATGCTGCAATATGTCCTTTTGTTTATAATCACCCTCCCTCCCCTACATCCCTCCTACTTCAGCTTCATGGGAAATATCAGCTCCGAGATCAATCAGGGAGCTCGATGCCTATTTTTGTCCTGTATAAAACAGAAGGGACCAAATTCTAAACTCAGAGCTCTTTAAAGCAAAGGGAGGCTGAGCAAATGGATCAGTGCTGCATTTCCACACATCCAATTCTATAATGAGCTGCTCTTCCTCCCTTGATGAGATCTCAATCCTGTGAAGGAGCACTCGGGGCACACTCGAGTATTCACACTGATCTCAGGGACTCAGACACTCGTTTGGGGATTCAGCACCTTCCTTCTAAATGCACAAGAAGAACAACCCGTGGGAAATGATGTTTAACTGAGCCCAGCACAAGTTTTGAGATTCTTTCTGCATTTTTTTTTTCATGCAATGGATTCTTGTTTAAGATGCACATCATCTTACTTTGGATAAATGAAAGTTACTGCTGTTTTCACACACTTTTCCTTTTTCAGACCTTGATGGATGACTGGCAGCTCCCTCCCTCTGCACTCCCCTCTATTCTCTCTCCAACTCAACCTTGACCTTTTCCATCCTTCTCCTATCCCTGTGCAGGAGGGGACCCAGGGCAACCACACGGGAGACACAGGAAGAGTGACTTTGCCAACTTAAACACTGATGTGGGTAATGCACCTCTCCTACCAGTACTTTTTAGACAAGAACATCTTCCTAGGAAGCAGAAAAGATTCCAGATTTCCAATGTAAGCCTTTGGAATGGCCACTGTGCCAGCCAGTGGGATGGACAGAACCAGGAAGGCCTGGGAAGGGAATGGAGAAGCCTCTCAGCTCTGATAAGTGCACCAGCACTTTAAATCCTCACCACCTTTGGACCAGCTGTGAAAAGTAACTCTATTTTATTTGCTTGGCACTTGTAACAGTTCTCTTTGGATGCTGATGTCTCTCATATTACATTTCTGAACAATTCATTATAGCTCAAATAAAATGTAATTCTCGTGTTGTTTTTAATTATTTCACAAAACCCAAAAGTCTCATAATGAGCTCCTTGCAATACCAATATATTTCCATGGTATTACATCAGTGCTGAAGAAAGAAGATGTAGATCCCCCCTCCTGCTGCAAATAAAATACATTTTCTCATATAACCCAAACTTTAATCCATTTCTTATGGTTTGGCTTTAGAGAAAACTCAAACAAATAACCAGAACAACAAACCTCTTCTCTCTCCCACAGTTTGGCCATCTGGAGCATTTGTCAGGCCAGGGCTCTATTTCCTACTCTCCAGGAGCAGGACCCCTTTCCTTGCTGAGGAAGCAATAAATAAGATGCAGCAGCATAAACGATGTCAATAAAGATCTGTATCTTTCCACGAACTAGTTTTTCCCATCTATAATCCCGTGGTGGCTGGCTTTCTCTCTCACCTGTTGGGATGAATCTGTGCTTTTTGCAGCTGCTCTGCCTGTTCCACGTCCCTGGGGAAGCCGGAGAGCACCCAGCCATTGGTCAGGCAGTCGAGGGCGCTCAGGCGCTCGGTCAGCCGCTTCAGGACAAGGTCGTCTGGGACTGCAGAGGAGCAAAAAGGTGACATTTATTCTGTGTGCTGAGTCTGCAGTGAAGGGAGATGCAGACAAGTCCTTCTGGAACCAAACCACACAGTTTATCCCATTTATGACTGACTGACATTGGGCACTGCTGGTTTTTGTTTATTTACTGTCATGGAACCCCCAAACTCGCAAGGAACTGTAGGACCAAAGCAAAGTATTTGGTAAAACCTGGTGCCTACGTAATTTTGCAATGTACTTCTTCCTCTCAGCCACACTGGACTGATGTCACATGTGACACATTGTGACATGTGTGACACAATCTTATCAAAATGCAGAAACAATGACCCGAGCTGTGGAAAAGAAATCCTAAAACAGGAAAGGAATTTCTGAGCATTCTGGATTGAACTCAGCAGGTGGTTCTGGTTCTGCCACAACAGGCTGTGTGTGCTACTGCTCCAATTTACATGAAGGCTTGAAGATTTTATAACTGAAAATAATTTTCAAAATGGATTTCAGCTATCTTAACCACAGCATTTATGAAGCCCTAATTTTAGAGCTAAGAGCTCCTTTTCCTCTGGTATTATTTTTCTTTAGGGCAAGAGAGAACATCAGCAAGATGCTGACTGGGATTACAACTGCTATGGAGCTTTTAAAATTCTATTTAGTGGCACACAGTGGTAAGGAAGTATCCTGCACACTTTCACTAGAGTCTTCATAAAGTTAAATATTGCAATCAAAATACTTAAACTTTGTTGAGTTTTTTTTTTCTTCTGTGGGAGGAGGGGGCTTGCTCAGAATTAAATTCTTTTTAATGAGAGCGACTATAGATTTTCCAAAGGCTGTTGTCATATCTTGGGCTCAGTGTCAAATAACCTCACAAAAAGGACAGCAAAATCACCTGCAGCTGCTTCCCAAAGCAGCAGCCAAAACAATTCCCAAGCAGCAAGGAGAGCCCCTTCCCTTTACCTGTCTAATACAGCGGAGCCTCTACTGAAAACAAGGCAGAGAAATTGCTACATAAATCCCCATCATGGCAGGTTGATGTTTTGATGCTCACCCTGCCATCACATCTGCATACAAAAATACAACAACAAGTGCTTGTAGGAGAGTGTACGTGTCAGATTTCTAACACTGCACTGCTCTCCAGGACAAGCTGACAGCAATCTGCCTGGATTTTAGCAGAGTGAATTATTAGCAGTGCACAGTTCTACCCCGGGAACAAGCAGGTTTTAAACTGCAATAATAGAATCCATTTGCTTCCTGAAATTTAGCATTGCACCTCTATCATGAAATTCATAGCTTTTCCTTTAAATAATCAAATTACTGAGTTTACAGAACTGCACTCAGGATTCAATGTACCAGCAAAAAGGGAGGAAAACCGCAGGGAATTAATTAGAAAACAGATTAGTGTATTAATTGAGGATATCCACTTCACATTATAAAAGAACAAGTTAAAGAGAGTAATATTCTCCATCTGCTGAAAGGAGGAAAAAAAAGGAAAGGAATAAACCCACACACTTGACAAAGAGCAAAATGACAATGCAAAAACTGGGTGTTCTGTTGAAAATGGGATTCATAAAATTAATTGTACAATAGCGCAGCAGCAGGAAGGAATTTTATCAGATGGATGCTTCTTCTCTATCCAAGACCTGAGCTGCAGGCAGGCATGGGAGGGATAACAGCAGAATTTCGGTGCTCTTTGCAGGGCAGTTCTCTCCACACCCTCCAGCTTACAAGAATTAATACAAACCCAATACATCCTAGCAGGAATAAAGAAAAACAAACAAACCCCACACTCTCTTTCCCAAAAATACATTCCATACAAAGACCTGTGGAATTTTCCCATAGTCCTGAATTTCTGTGTGCTGAGTCCTGAATTTCTGGCTGCAGCACTAAACTTTCTTCATGTGTGTTATTTTTATGACGTGTGTTATTTTATGACAATTCCTACTGGAATTGTCAACATGGATTTACAGAGGTGCCAAATGCCACTGATGCCTTTTCCTGGTCTTAAAATCAAGAGTCAAACACGGTTAGAAGGGAAAAAGGGATTTTACCTTGGGATTTATTTTAAGGATCCTCAGGTGCACCACGTCCAGGTCAATGCACCTCCCTGCACCGCACAGTGCACACCCATCAAAATCTGGTATCACATTATGGGTGTTACTAATTAGCAGATCTATCAAAGATTCCCCAAGGAGAGGCTCAAATGAGCCCCCCCTCCCCAAGGAACCTTCCCCTGGATGGTTCTATCTCAGTTTACAAAATCTGTTCTGGAGAGGACCTTGGGCTCTGGGCACACTGATCCCTCACTGAGAAGCTTCTGAAATGTTCAGTCTCCCATCCTGACAAACAAGTCCAAGAGTGTAGGCTAAAAAAAACCCACTAAGAATACAAAAGTTATAAAAAGGTATAAAAGGGGTATAAAAGAAAAAGTAAAAAAATCATCATGGCATCCACACGATTTTATTTTTTTAATTTCAGAATGCTCAAAACAGTTTTGCTAGGAATTGGAATAAAACCTACAAACTCATGAGTAAACCTGCAGTAGGATTCTGCCAGAGTTGACATCCCTGTCAGATGAACAGGGGATCAGGGCAGAGGCTGGGAGGCCTGGGAATGGCACAGAAAGATGGATATCCTGCACTGTTGAGCTTCCAGCAGATCCTGGGAGATTCCCCAGTTCCAGGGGCCAGATTGTTTCCACCCTTCATAGGGGAAGGAGGAACACTGCAGCCTAAGAGGAAATTCAAAAGCAGCTGTGATGGGAACCCAGCAGCATCTGCAGGGTCTGAGCACTTCCCACAGGCCTTCTGTGAACCCTGATGGTCAAAATCCTCCCCTGTGGTCACTACTTTGGGACAACAACAAAGCAATCACATGAGGGGGGAAAAAAAAATCAAGATGCAGTGACAATTAATTAATAGTTTATCTAATGACATGCCAGGTTTGGGCTGTTTTGAGGGATGCTGGGGACACCTGACACCTCTCTCCCTGCAGCCAGGAGTGACTGCAAGACATCAGCAACATCCTTCAGACTGTTTGTACACCCATGTACACATATACATCACTGAATAATATAGATGCTTACATATTTTCTGTGCCTCCCTCTAAAGCTTGATGGTGAGAAATAAAACATAAACAAGTCAGACAGCAAGCTCTGCTCTCCTCTTGATTAGCAAACATACCTATCACTTCAACACAATGGGGGAACAGAGCTTGTTGGCTGCTTGGTGGCATTACAAAGTACAGCAGCTGCCCTTGAACAGGAACAGTCACACTTAAAACAGCTGCATTAAAACTGTAAAACATCTTCCACAGACCAGAGGGAAGGGGAAAAAAAGAGAGAAAAAAACCCCCAGTATTATTCTTATTTTGTAGTACAGACGGAGTAGGTAATGAAGAACTCTGCAGCACAGAATTCCTTTTCACTCATGTGGAACTGTCTCTGGAATGGAAGGCAAATTAATAACCTGTAATTGGAGGGGCACACAGCCTGTGAGGAACTAGCCAGAGGTCTCCTGGCCTTAAGCACACGATCCAATGGGCATATAGCAAAGTAAAATATAGAGCTTGCCTGATGAGACAGTCAATCTACATGTTTTAAGGAGATTATGAAGCACAAGAGCTTTGAATAATCAATTCCTTTTCAACATAAGCTTGTGCGAGTTTCCAACTCTGAAAGTTGGGGGAATGAGACTCGAGAGAGATTTTACTTTATCATTAGAGCAGTCCAAAGGTAGGTTTCTTGTAAAAATTACAATGTGCTGGTACGAAGAGATATCCAGACTAGGCAAGGTGGGAGCACATCTCTATTAGGGTGAGAAATCAAGGCACGGGAGTAAAATTCACCCCTCAGAGGTAAAGCTGCAGAGCCACTGAACTGCAGTGATTCCTGAGAGCATCATAAAACATCTGTGGGCCAGGACCACAGTGAACCCCAGGCATGGAATAGCAGCAGAATGAGGCCACAACCAGCTCCAGATGGAAATGTAATTTGTTCATGCCTAACACCACACCCCGTGTCTCCTTTATCTCCCAGCCCATCTTCACCACGTTAATGATCGAGACTACACCCCTGAATTGGCACCTGTGGATCTAAGAAGTGAACTAATCAGTTCAGGGGTTTGATCAGGCAAGGGACAAGGAACTGAGGATTAAATTGCTGCAGTTGGTGCTGGAGCTGCTGCATGGACAGCCAGAGACTTTCCATCTCCAGGGCTGTAAATCAGCACCTTCCAGCAGAACATTTAAAAAATAAATTTACTTCTCAGAACTTCAAAGGTTTTCTCAGGTATCAGGTACTTCTCATGAGGAGTACGTCCTCACGAAGCCCACAGGAGTGTGGCCTATTAGCTCTTCCCCAATCCATGGATCTGCAGGACTAATAGAAACCGGGATCAGGCAATCAGTTACAAAATCAGGCAATCAGTTACAAAATCACACCATCTGCTCCAGACAGAAGTAACAGAACATTAAAGGCACAGTCTGAAAGGGGAAAACACCACTTGAGAGATTACAGGGCACTATTCTCCAATAACCTCAGTGCTGTCAGTGCTCCAAGCTATACAATTATCATATTTAAACTGATACCTCATCTGTATATTTCCCTTTAAAACAGACGTTTGAAGGGTATCAACTCACTTCTCCAAACCTATAAAACCTCTATTCTAAGTACAGCACAAGTGCATTTACATAAATTCAGTTAGCTTTGTGCTCTAAAAGGTCCTTTTGACAACACTGTCCATCTATGCTTTATCCTGCTTATAGAGAATTTTTTTAGCAAGGTCTGAAGACGTTCACAGCTAATTCCGATGCCTGAGGCTTGATCCCAGTAGCTGACAGTTAACATCTTGTCCTGAGTATAAGCTACTGCCAAAGGCTACTTTCCTGAATTGTCCAGGAAATCCCAAATTTAGCAAAGCCTCAGATTTCCTTATTTTATTGCTCTAGAAACTCTGGATGATTCACAATGAGTAATTGGCTTTTTCTATTCTGTTTTCTTGCCCACATGAAGGTCCTCAGAGATTGTATCGATTGAGATTGTATAAATTGGTTTTTAATGTGTTTGAGAATGATTTAGCAGTGATTTACCATCGCGTGGGCTGATCGATAATTTAGGCTAATCCTCCGAGCCGCCGGTGGGTGCGGACGGGCCGGTCTGCCCGCAGCCGGTTCGGGGACCGTAAATAAACACTCAGCCGAGTGCGCTGCAGCGGCACCGGGAGGAAAACACCAGGTTTTGCCTCGTTGGAGCCAGGAGAAGGGGATCGGTTCCTCCGGGGATTCTCCGAGGGGCTCTGGCCCCGCACACTCGGGGAAGAACTCCCGGGAGGCTCCGATCTCACGCACCCGCGGAACGTCCTGGGGAGTCCAGCGGGGCTCCGGCTCCGCGCACCCGGTGGAGCCCTGGGGGTCTCCAGCCCCGCGTCCCGGAGTTATCCCAGGAATATCCAGCCCCGGTCACCCGGGGGGTATCGGGTGGTCTCCGTCCCCGCAGTCCCGGAGGGTCCCGGGGTTCTCGGAGAGTCCCGGAGGTCTCCGGCCCCGCGCACCAGGAGGGTCCCGGGGTTGTCCCAGAGGATCTGGAGGGTCCAGGGGGGGAGCCAGCCCCGCGCACCCGAGGGATGCAGGAGTGTGCAGGGGTCGTCCCGGGGGTCTTCGGCCCCGCGGTCCCGCAGGATCCGGGGGGGGGTCTCGGGTTTGTCCCAGGGGTCTCAGCCCCGCGGTCCCGCAGGATCCCGCAGGATCCCGAGGGGTCCGGGGGGTCCCGGGGGTCTCAGCCCCGCGGTTCCGCAGGATCCGGGGGGGTCTCGGGTTTGTCCCAGGGGTCTCAGCCCCGCGGTCCCGCAGGATCCCGAGGGGTCCGGGTGGTCCCGGGGGGTCCCGGGGGTCTGGGGTCTCAGGTTCCGCAGGATCCGGGGGGGTCTCGGGTTTGTCCCAGGGGTCTCAGCCCCGCGGTCCCGCAGGATCCCGAGGGGTCCGGGTGGTCCCGGGGGGTCCCGGGGGTCTCAGCGCCGCACGGCCCCGGCCGCCGTTGGTTGTTCTCTGTCGCCACCCGGCGGTCACGGCGGGCAGCGCAGCCGGTCCCCGCCCCGCGGGCAGCCGCGGCCGCGGCGCCGCCGCCGAAATGTCGGGAATTCGGGGAAAACGCGCCCGCTCCGGGGGCTCTGAGGCCTCCCGGAGCCCCGGCAGCGCCGGGCCGGCACGGAAACACTGAGAGCATCCCCGGTTTTGTCGGGTTTGAAGGACGGACGGAGAGGCAGCGCAGCAAACGGCGGCACCGCCGCGGGCTTGCGAACACGGCGCGGGCGGTGATCCATCAAAGGCACCATTCCTACAGAAATCCCGTCTCCACTCGCTCGTTTTACACACACACGCACACTCAGAAGGGCTTCTGTAAGAATCGGAGCAATTATTTTATTACGGTAAAATAAATAATTAAAATAAAAAAATTTCCACCTTTAAAATATTTTTGCTTGTTCGAATATATTAGAACCAATTTTTCCTTTTTTTTTTCTTTTTTTTTTTTTTGTTTGTTTGGGGTTTTTTTAAGATTTTTGGTCATTTCAAATAGGAGTTAGCTGTATTAATGTGGAAATGATACTGTTTCTAAAGCAGGTACGATCCCAAATTATTGATCATATAATCATCATAACTCATATGATACAGGATGAATTGAGTTCATCAGAAATGCCTGTTAAAGGAGAGCAAACGCTTCCTCACAGGTATCAAGGCAGAGATTCAGGAATCTCCATCTGATCACATTTAGTGACGAGAGAGGGTTCCAGCCCCTTACCCTACTTTACCTGAAAAGGAAATTCAGTCCAAACTGAGCATCCAGCATGCAAACAAAAAGCTTTTTTTTCTCCCTAAAAGTGGCTGTGCTGTTTCCCATGGATTTTTCCCATGGCCCCAGCTCCCGGGGAGCCCCGGGACAAGGCACTGGGCTGACTCCAGGCTCAGGAGCCGCACACCCCGTTCCCCTGCGCTCCCCGGCGCTGGCAGGGCTCGAGCTGAACGGGGTTTTCTGCCTCACTTTACCTGCCTGGGAGATGAAAGCTGCTCTGAGCTACTTCACAGGGACGTGTTTACCCTGAAAGTTTCTAAAACCAGTGACAAAATGTATGTTTGTATTTCTTTTTACTCCTTTGGCTTCCAAAGGGACTACGGTTAAACATGAGACAGCAACTGCTGATGAGCCCATTGGATTCATCTCCATTATCAACCAAATTTCCTCTTTCCTCCTTATTTCTAAAAGTTCAGCTCTACTGAAGAACACAGTGCAGAATTTGACCTACAAATCCTTTTTTGACAGTGATAATATTTTAAAAAGGAATAAATTGGTCTGATAAACATGGTGAAAAATGTCTTGGCTTTTTACACCAAATACTGTTTCCCCATGGGGCGAGAAGGGAGGATGCTCAGCCAAACCCAGATTTTTATGTTAAACCCCAAAAAAGGAGATGCTGACAACATGCAATATGCTTTTCCTTTTGTTTTTTGTACAAAAACTCCTATGATATCTCCATCCCAAACTCAAAACCCTACAGAATTCAAGTCAGCAGCCCTTTGCTGAGGAGACAGTGCTGCAAGAAAAGTAAAGGAACCCCCACTTGCCTAAATTTCTTAAGAATGACTGTCAGCAATGAAGATCAATATAAACATCAAAGATTAATACTCCACATTTATATTGTACTTTGCTGTTGAAAAGCCCCTGACAACCACGAGGCCCCAAATGGCCAAGGGCCACATCTTCACTCAAATTCATGAGGGTTTGTGGCACTGATATTGGAATATTGATCCTCCAGCAAGAGCAGGAATGGTGAATATCACTGCAAAACCAGTTTATATAGGCAGGACCATATCCATTAACTGACTGATTTTTATAATTGCTCCAGGAAACAACTGCACCCCTCCCTTAAATCAAATCACATTTGTTTTGCCAGGTCTGGCTTCCAGGGTTGGCTTTTTAGGGTGGATTTTTTGGTTGCTTTGTTTTTACTCCTAAGTGGGGTGGCCTTTAAAAATGTTTTTGTTGACCAAGGTTCACTCCAGCTCTGAGTATCTGCCAGACAGATACACTGATCTGGATTGTGGAATAAAGAAAAACATATTCTAGATTTTCAAATAAGGGAAAAGGGAATTCTAATTTATCACCTTGCAGTGATTCAACACATGGAAAACTAAAACTCAGGGAAGAAAATCACAACCTACTGCCAACATGTTGGCATTTAAAACTTTCCATTCTACAACCTTGCATCTTGCATAAAAATATGGCCACTTAAAACAGAAAATAAAAAAATTAAATTTTATTATGCTCTCTTGACCACCAATTTTCTCCTAGTAGGAAAAAAGACTGCTACCTATTTTCCATAAAAAAACCTTTGTAGCAGTCCCAGAGGAAAAGTCAAAAGTTTGACTTGAAAAACGGAGCTACTTCAAAAGCATTGTCAAACAGAGGTGAAGGTTTCTTAAAAATGAATAAATTAAAGTGTGGTGTATTCATAAGTATCTCCATAACTTTACACAGTGTATTTGTGAGCGAGATGCACATTTAGGGGAGGCACAGAATTGCTGTAAAACTAACTGAAATAAAGTAGAAAATCGATTTGTTTATTAGCTCCTGTTTGGGCTCTCTGTGTGTGTGCGCGTGTGTGTGTGCGTGTGTGTGAAAAATGAAAGAAAAATGGCGAGTTTTTTTCAATAATAAAAAGGGAGTTGCACTGCAGGGCCCCTAAAGCTTGTGAAAAATTAAACTCGACGGATTCAAACTGTCCTATTTCCACTTCAAAAGAGAAGAGGCACTGAGCTCTTCCCAACTTATCTTCAAACGCCCAGCACCCTAGAAAGTTTCTTTAAAAAAAATAAAGTCTCTAGTTCCCCCAAGCACTGTACCCGTTACTGTAGCTGCTGTCTCTCCCTCTTCTAATTATACCCATGTGAGTCTATTAATCAACTTGTAAATTATTTAGAGAGCCATGCGCTGTCTTCAGCCAGTACAAACACACGGCATGCAAAGACTCGCTGAAAACCAATGGAGCTCCCAAAGGGTCTCTGCAATGTTCAGACAGCTTGCAGCTCACCAGTACAGCACTCTTAAAAAACAAGAAATAACACCAAGCTTACCCCCTCAGATATCGAGGTTTCCTCAGCCTTTCAACTCTGAAACTCCGTGTGAGTTTTTAAGAAAGAGGAAGCGGCACCATTGTCAAATCTGTGTTTCACGCTCGGTGATGAGAATATTAATTTGATGTCAAAAAAAAAACCCAACCAAACCCAGCCCACCCCGAACCAAGCAAAGTGTTTTCAGTGAGGCTGTGATCACAATCACCAGGGGACCCCAACTTTCAGAGGCTGCACCAAAAAGCACCCCTTTAAAACCATTGCTATTTAAAATAAGGGGAAAAGAAATCTGTGTTTGTACAAGTAATAGTTTTCATTAGAAAACAGGAGAAATTAGGGAATTCTAGATTTTACCCCCTGCGTGCAGACTGCCACAGGGGACAGCTTCAGATATTACTACTTAAAAAAAAAAATTAGAAAAAGGAAGGGGAAAAAAACAACACAGATTGTGTGTGTTCAACTCAGGCTGCAAACAGCGCAGTGTTATCTGTGCTCCATGAGTCACTTCCCTCACCACCTGAATCTTCATTTTGGTGGAAAAAAAACCCAATTACCCAAACTAATAGCAGTTCTCCCTGCTGAAAAGCAGAATCTTACTGGTTTGGGAGTGCTTTTTTCCTTTGTGCTGCTTTCCTGTCGTCTCACTTTTCTTGGCTCTATTTATTACAGCCTCACAAACAGATCTATTAATAAGCAGTGATCACTCCATGCTATTTCACCACAAAAACTGGACAGAATGACATGCAAATTTCAACTGACTGATGACCTGACCTATCTTTGTGATGCTCCCAAAATGCTCCTGCTTGTCTTTTCATTAACAAAATGCAAACACCTCAAGGGGCAAACACTAGGGACATTTAGGTGGGGAAATCAAAAATGTTTTCTTGCAATCTTTTGTTCTCCCAGGGTATCAAATTCTGACAGACATCTTTAAGATGGTGAAGAAAGATCCTGCAGATAGAACTTTAAATTACTGTGTGTCCATGTTTTCAGTGAGACAGGTCCAGCAGGCAGTCCAGCCCTTCTCAGAACTGGAGCAAACTGGGGACAGGAATTCTGCTTTAAGGTCTCCTTCAGGCCTTTTGGGTCTATGAAAGGCCCTTCTACACAGGCATCATCTTTCCAGAGGAGGGCCAAGCCTATGGAACTGCCTCCTCAGAATATTTCAGAAGGAACCAAACCAAATAAATTGATTTATGGGACTTGTCTTGCTTCCTGTGGGAGGGCTCTGGCCACTGCCCTCACCTCTTACCCCATTTCTTCCCAGGCTGCCCAAATGGTGTGTGCTGAACTTAACATTATTGACCAAGAGTGAATCTAACTGGAGTTAGTGACCACAAGAGTGGTCTCAGACTCCAATGTTGGTAATTTTCTGCCCAGACTATAGTTAATAACAACTCCCCAGTGTTCAGTGAAACCACAACATCCTAAAGGAACAGTCTCTGCATTAGAGACTGCTTGTCCAAAACACAACCCTGTGTTTATGACAGGCAAATGCTGTCAGGTTGCTGAACTTATCACCAAAATTGCATGTTTCAATATCTAGTGTGCACCTACTGTAGACTAGAATGTCCTGGGAATTAAAAAATTAATGGTCTCAAAAATATCTGTGCTGCCTTCATTAAGCAAAATAGTTCACCATATACAAAATGCAGGGTTTTGACAAAAAGCAGAGAGCAAACACCAGGAAATAGAGAAAATGCAAACACTGGGTTGCCTTTTGGGGTGAATAACAGAAGAGTCTGGGCTGTTCCTGAAATACATGATGTATATATGAAGCAGCAGTACAGGCAAGACAGCACAAAGAATGTTCACGAATCCTAAAGCCATGAAGAGATCTGGGTTAGCCAAGCAGAACTGGAGCAGAACAGGCAGTGGGCAGCTCAGTAGCTCAATAATGAGCCAGCTTTGAGCAGGCTGGGGTTTGAGCCTTGTTACAGCACCACAACACAGCCCATTGGCATATCTTATGTGACTAATTGTATGCAATCAGTGGTGTCCACAAGAAGGGAAACACGCTGAGATCAGTCCCCTGGGGGAGCATTTTAAGAATATATGAGGCATGTCCTCAAGATTTTATGGCACTGGTTTCGTTTTGACAAGTAATGATTTGAGAACAACATTTCCCAGGGTTTGCCTTTGGTTGCACTGTTCTGTGCCAATGCCACTTGCATGATTCCTCACCCAAAGGAACAGCTCAGCCTCCTTGCACCCAGAAATACAATGAAAAGGTTGAAGTTCTAATTGCTTTTCCACTTTTGGCGCTGTCTGATATTGACTGCACCGAGTCTTTCCAAGGGAGATTTTCTGGAAACTGACTGCACTCAATAATAGCAGGAGAATCTTTCCCCTGTTTTAACCTGGTCTGCAGCAAGAGACCAAAGATGCAAAGATTCTTTGCCCACCTTTCCTCTTCAGTACCCTGTGTTATTGCATTTTCTCCAAGCCTCTTGTGAGAGCAATAATGAATTCTTGTTAGTGTTTACTAATGTAAATTCATTCTTTGTTATCCCTGGGAGAGGAGGATTAGCAAAATGACAGAACTTATTATTTCTGGTTTTGCTTGATGATATTTATCTTTATTCAGCCCTTAATTTTGCGCTGTGTCCCACCAAATAAAATATATATATGCATACCAGCAAATCTAAGGGTGAATTTTTAGCATAATGCCCAGAAATATAGTTATGATCCCTATTAACATTCAGAAGTGCTGTACAGCTTTATCTGTGCATGCTGTATTTAAAAAACTAATCTAAATCTGAAATAATTTCTAATTTGGAGGAAGAAAGGAATTACAACTTCAATTTCATTTTCCTGAAATGAAAGCAGCTCCCTTGGACTAGGGATGTGCATATTTTTAGGACTGGCTGAAAATTAGGACCTGTGCAATTATTTTACTCTACTGGGAATGCATCTCCTTTAAGGGACTTTAATGGTTAAGATGAAGTTTATAAAACACACAAAGAACATTTTAGTGAAGGAAGCTCTTAAAGGACCTATCTTGGAACAAACAGATTATCCAAACTCCCATCTCAGCCATAACTGAAATTTAGGGAGTGAGGTATTTACAATCCTCCTCTCCACAGAGATGAGCAGACTGTGAAATTACAGAATGCACATAAGATCCTGAAATCAGTGGCTACCATGAAAGACAGGCCCAGAACTTAAAAATATCTCCATGTATGAGTTAAACTGCACACAAACCCAGCCACGTTCAGGTCAACCAGCCTGCCCAGGAAGGAATTATTCCCACATCTGAAGAGCTCAGGTCCACTGCATGCCGTACTCTGAGATCTCCTTGGACTTAAATGGCCATTCTGGGTACCTCCAACTCAGAAAATCCCCTCCTAGATCTCTGTGCCTGCTCCAGAGGACCCAACTGCTCTCTTCCAGGCTGCAGGGACTCCTGCTTTGCATTCCCATGGCTCCCACATCAGCTCCTACTCCCAGCAGTGTGGTGGCTGCCACAGGAAATGAATGCATCAAGCTGGGTGACTGCATTGGGAATAAACACAATCCATTCACTGGAGATGAAGCTCAGAGTTAAAATGCATTATCCTGTGGCTTGATAAAGTGCCTGACATAGGGATGGCACCCCCAAAGCTGCAGGCTGCCAAAGATCTTTTGGAAATGCCCGGAAAAGTCCTGCATCCCTTGGTCTGGTATCAAGAGAACCTCAGTTAGTTTCACAGGCTCACATTTCAGAACTGGCTAATTCAGCCTCAGAATTAAGCTATTGTGCAAAATCTAAGGAGATTTTCAAGCTTGCCACCTTACCAAATAAATTTCTTTGCTAAAAATAAAGGACATTGAAGATTTCTCTTTGCTCAGGGGGGCTTTGCTCGAAATTCCATTAATATTGAAGCTTAACTGAGATTTGCCCATCTTCAGCACGATTGTCTCCTTGTGTTTGTACCACTGGAAACCATTTGGGCTGTTGCCAGAAACAGCACGGAAAGTTTGTCTTCCAGGCCATTGCAATTTGGCAAAATAAACATTCTTCCACCCTCCTGCAGTACAAATTCTCTTCTTTAACTGCAGATACTCTCTGATTTCTAACACCCACCACACACAGACAGCAGGACAACTCTAACAGGCAGCCAGGTTTAAGCTGCTGCCCTGAGGAGCTTACAGTATTTATGATATATCTGAAATCCCTGCAGAGCCTTCCAAAAGCAAAATATGCTCAACATTCCTTGTGCCAGTCCCCTCCCACATCCAAAAATGCTGATAGAAATGAAGTACAAAGAAACTTTATGTTTAAATTTAAAATATTCACATGAAAGCAGAGGAAACTACGATAGGGCTCTAAAAGTCAACATCCAAATATAAAATGAAACACAGTGTTTTGCTTTGAAACCAGTTTAACATAACAGTGTGCTTTTTAAAAAGTTTAAATTGATATCAGAATTCTTATTTTGATTTAGAGATTAAAAACATGGAATTCAGATTTCGGAATGTGCACGAGAAATCTGAATTTTCCTGGAACAGTGAATATTTGCTTTGAAGATCTAAAAACCCCTCAGAAATCTAACTTCTGTTATGCAGTGCTACAAAGCCCATGCAATGAGCAGAATTAATTGGCTTTCAGGTTACTCTGATTGGAATCTGACCGACAAAAACTCACTCACAATTTGGTTTTTGCTACAAATCTGTAACTACAGCGTAATGAGACACCAACGTGCCCTACCTGGGCATCCATTGTCAATGTAAGGCTTAACGAGTTCCCCAAGTTTTGTGTTGTCTGCAACAGCTTCCTTTAGCAGTTGCCCACAGCAAACTAACAGGAAGGAAGAACAAAAAAGACACAAGGTTAAATTTTAAAAAGGAGGCAACAAAGAAAAGAAAAGGAAAAAAAAAGCAACCCAGAAGCTGCATACTGGAATAAGGTCACTGAATAAAATAAAAGTTGTGTGTTTTTTGAGTTTGTTGTTAGGATTTTTTTTTTGGCCAAGCAGAGTGAAAAGCAAGGAGACTGGGGATATGGAATAAAGGAAAAAAAAAGAATACATTTGGCAAAGAACATATTAAAAATGGAGAGAATGATATTAATCAAATCTATTTCTGAAATAACAACTCAAGGGATTGCTGGTGGCTTTCACTTTTTATAAACTTTTATAAACTTCAGATGCTGAGCAGCATCTGAACCGTGCTGCTGGAGGTGCAGCACAATGTTCAGATCAGGGAAGGACCTCCCTGGATCATTTCATGATCATGTAAGAATTACATTTAAAAAACTGTGCTAATGCAACAACATTGATTTCAAACACACACAACTGCAGGAGATGCAGATTTCAAGCCTGAGCCAGGAGAGCTGAACATGAAATATCACTGCCTTGGCCTTGAAGAGCACTGGCTGCTCCAGGTTTACAGAGAGGGAACCAAGACAAGGAGAGGGCACACAACAGCACAAATCCTGGTTACAGCTCCAATTTGGTAAATATTATGTAAAGGTCCCCCTGCTCATTATTCAATTCATAATCCTAAATGGATTCCTTCCTTCCTGGAACCAATGGCACCAACAGGCACTGAAGAAGATGGAGCTTTTCATCTGTTTATTGCTGTTAATCCCACTGCCAGGCCAACAGGAGGGAGAACCCCACCCCAGCACCATTTCTGGGACACAACTGATAAGGTTCAATGTTTAAGTGACAATTTGAACAGTCACCAGTTGTCCTGGAGAAGCAAATTAATATTCAAGTGTAAAAACATAACAGAAACTCAGTGCACAGACCCCAATTTGAGACACCTAAAATGTACACACCTAAATTCAATCCAGTTAATGAGATTATTTAAACATAGATTTAAAATTTTAAGCCTGTACTTCAAGCCCAATTGGCCTAATAGAAATTAAGTGTATGCTGAATATTATTGTGAAAAATCAGGGTCTTCCAACACTGTATTAAATACTTAATTCTTCTAATGCTTGGGTTACAGAATACTTAAAATAAAATTCAATATATGGGTAAAGCAGTGGTAATGATTTTTAATAAAAAGAACTGCAACTGCCTCATAAAGTAGTTACTTTAAAAAAAAAATGCAAATTTTGACTTAGATGGAACACTATGAAACTTGCAGTTTTAGAAAGTTTAAAAAAATTTCAAAAGGACAAGAACAAAATAATTTTTAATACATTCATGCATGTTTTGTTTTCTTTAAGCAAATTACACAATTATTAAAAACACAGCTTTGAATAAATCTACCACTATTTATTTTTTCACATCATATTTTAAAATACAGCAATGGCACAATAACTGACAGCAGAAATATTCTATCAAACCTGCCTTTTGCTTAACTAAGAGGATGTGACTAATCTGCAAATTTTACACCTACCAGACATTTGTTTAAAATAATTTATGGCTACTCCACTGTTAGGAGACATTACAGAACATGGAAAATATTGTTCTGATCCCATCACCAATCTGCACTTTCAAATGACAGAACTTCTTAACATTTAAATGCTAACCATGAACAAGTCTCATGCAGAATTTTTTGGACCTCCTTTACAAAAGAAAGATGATGCACTTTTAACTAATTCCTTCATTTCCTCACACATTACTTCAGATGTGCAGAGCCTGAGTCTTCACTAAAGTTCAGAGTGGATTTTTATTACAAAAGTGCCCCAGTTTGGGTCAGACAGCTGCAACTGCAGACATTACTCATGATCCACTGATACACAGAAGAATTCAGAGCGCTACAGGAGTCTAACAATGGAAAAATACAGATGTAAAGGATATAAAAAATGATGAAATGATGACTAAAAAAACGTTAGAGCTGGTTTGTCACAGCATATATACTTGGTTTACACTTCTTCATTCAAATACTTTCCACTTCCCTCAAAAATTTGACATCCACAGCAACGGACAAAGAGACATTTTATAAGCAAGTAAGAAAGACAGGCAGCAAAAGATAAATGATCAAAAAGAGAGAAAGGGGGAATTGAGCAAAGTGCATATTTACTGAGAACTTACTGTTGACAACATCATATTTCTGAGCTATTAGTGCTGCCTGCAGGCTCTTCCCACTGCCTGGAGGGCCACAAAAGAGAATCCGTGGTGTAAAGGGGGCAGCAGATCGGTGCCGGCTTTGGACAAAGGCAAGAACTGGAACACGAGAGACAGGCAAAAAATGCAGGTTTTAACCTATTTCTTTTAAAAAATTAAATATAAACACTGATTAACTACTCTCTTAAAAAAAAAAAAAA
>VXAC01002066.1:1357463-1382444 GCA_013399225.1 Rhipidura dahli
AAAAAAAAAGTTGTCATGTTAATCATGGTTTATTTTATCACTGAAACATCCAGACTCTGCACCCAAAATCAGGACTCTGATAAAACTGTCCTGTCAGCAATTCACTCTGAGAGGCATTTTTGAAATCTCACTATTATTACACTCCTCTTTCTTTCATCAGTGCCTGTCAAACCATTTTAAAGAGCAGATTCAATTAATAATTGCTCTCTTACCGTGTTGTTTTTAGCAGAAGTAATTTTTGCTTGATAGCTACAATTTTACCATGCAAATTATAGAGGCCTGTAATTACATTTAATACTTTCTGCAGTTTCTGAACAAATATTTAAGTGTAAAAACTCGGGATGTTAAATTAATGACATTTATCCAGCTGTGTGTGATTAAGACTCCTAATTACAATATTCTAGACTTGTAGCAGACTGTGTCATGACACTGCTCAGCATTGACAACACAGAGGTGTGTGGATGTTTTATTCTTCTACCCATCATTTTTGTGTAACTTGTAAAGAGTATTTGAGCTTCTCTGCCTGATTCCACTCATTTGCTGGACATCATCCTCCTCAATTTTGCATCAAGCAGGAGATAGCACCCTCAGGTTAACCTGCAGGTTATAAAGCTTTGGAGAGACCACAGGACACGTGAAGCATCATCAGCGTTGTCACATTTTAGAGATCTGGACTTTGTTACAATCTCAAAAAAGAACCAGAGAGATCACCAAGAAGCCAAAAGATGTCACAGCTTTGGCAGTGAGGACAAATTGGGATTGTATTTGGATGTGGCTGTGCCCATTTGATAGCTGAGAACAGCAGTGAAGGGAGCAGCTCAAACCATGCAAGTTTTCCAGGGATCAGAGTCAAATTCCAAGACTAAACTTGCTGGCACTGATCCCACCTGCCATGGCTGGCCAGGATTGAAGCAGCAAGGACACATCTGCACAGGTTTTGATTCCTCTGGGATTGCAGTGGACACATCTAAAGGTGAGTCCAGACAAGCTGCAGTCTCTCTGTTTTTGTGAGATCTTCAATTCCAATAAAAGACTCTTTAGAGAGTCCTTGTAATTAAAAAAAAAAAAAAAAGTATTTTAGTCTAAGGAATAGGACAAGCTTAAACATGAGTGTTTGTATGAGTCATAAACTATATTAAAAAAGCACAAAAGGATTGGTGGAGAACATCCTGAGGATCAGGATTTTCAGTGCCATTGTCAACACATTGCTCTGTACCAATAATTTTTCAGAGAAACCTCCCTCAGACACTTTGGTATGATTATAAAATCTTTTCAAATAAAGAAGCATCTCCAGCAAAGTCCAATTTCTACAGAGCAGACCTAAAGTATTGAGAAACTAAAACTGCAGCCACACGGGATTGTATCCATCTCTCCCTGCTGTGCTGGAATCCTGCAGTGCCCAGCTGAACTGGGTGTCACATCCCACAGTAACTGCATTCAAGTTCACAAAATTTTATAATTGTGTGAAACAATTCACAATACTGCTCATATTTATGACAGAGCTCCTCTTTCTTTTTTAACTTCAGCTGGGGCAATAACAATATTTAACCAAAAACCTGGAAAATCCTACCAGAAAAGAGTGTGTTTGCTGCATGACTTCCTAAACCCTGAGTATCAGCTACCCAAGCAGTGCTCCAGTTATTCTGAATATTTTCCATAACCCAGTGTATTGAAAACCACAAACACTACAGGCAAAGCACCCTGCTTACAAATGATGCTTAATTTGCAGTAAATAACCAAGTTAATTAGGAGTAATGATCCCCTAGACAGTCTCCACATCTAATTATTCTTTAAAAAAAAATCTGGCTGCTTGATGCACTGCAGAAAAAAGATCTAGAGAGGATTTTTTCATTCCAGTTTTCAATTTATCTCACTACATTATTAATTAATAATAATTAATATTCAGGCACTCACATTTTTATTTACAATTCAAGGCATGAATTCTTTATGAATGATGATATGAACTTTTAAATTTAATTAAGTAATTTAGAGGTAATTAATGTGTAAATTCGGAATATAAACTTCCTACTTGTTTATCTTAGAAGTGCAGCACTTGTTTTTAAAAAAAAAGAGACCTTTTTGAGATGCAAAATTACTGGGATATAACAGATCATCTGCAGACTGACAGCTACAAAGAACATCCTCAATTGGTCTTTCTGGCAGTTTCCTTATTCTCTTCTAGCAGGATCAGCATTAAAAGTCAGATTGTATTACAGCCAAGCAAAGGCAAACCAGAATTGTTGAACAGGAAAACTCCCAGCACAAGCAGCCTTTAAACAATGAAATGTTAGCAGCTTTGAACTCCCCCTCCTTGTTGTTGTCAGACTTTGGGAGGTACGGTCCCTTTGGGAGATGAACAAGGGAGGCACAGGGCTCCCTTTAGAATGGAGACTCACAGCAGTGACGGTGACTTCCACTCCTCTGAGTCAGCTGCTCCTTGGCAGCACTGGCAACTAAGAATTTCCAGTTATCTGCTCTTACTCCAGTAAAATAATTACCAGGAAGAGCCCAAATGCTGTTCTAGAGAGAGCACAGCTCAGCTGGGAGCCATCTGTGTTGCCTCATCCTACAAAGTGGCTCTAAGAGCCAGGAACCACCCCACAAACAGGACTTTCTCAGCTGCCAGGCTGGCCAAAAAGCACATATTTACCCTGTGAGAGAACATCCACAGAGGGCTGGTCTGCATTGATCGATTTCAGAACCTTCTGGAAGATGTGGAAAATGTCTGGGAAGCTCCTGTGATATTCCAGCAGCTTCTTGGACACCTCCTGCTCAGAGAGATCTTCTGGTTTCACCAACCTCTGCTGCACCAGGGGGTCACTCGGCCAGCTGAAGGTTGTGTGGAAAACCTCTACAGGGAACATATGGTTAGGAACTAAGAGGAGGATTTAACAGGTCTCTAGTTAAGAATGTCCCTCCCAATTCCACTCCTGAAACATCCAACCTGATTGAGCAATGTCAGGATTTTATCTCGTGATGGATGATTGATGATAAAACTCAAGAGGCATTACAGAGCTATTTGACAGTTTATTTTGTTTAATGGAAATGCTTTTATTTAACCTAATGGAAATGATTTTTTTTTAACCTAAAAGCAGCCCTGCACCTCAGAAACAAAGCAGGACCAAGCAGAGATGCACAGCAAAATTGTAAACTCATATGGACAGACCTAACCTTCAAATATTCTGTACTGCCACAGTCCACTGCTTGCAGGCTCAGTACTGAGCTTTATATTTCCCTGTATTTTATTGGCACTGAAAAGAATGCAATGCCAGCAAATACCATTTCCAAACAGCTGAAATTTATAATTGTAAATTACTACTAATTCTTAAAGAGATCCCATTGAATTTTAACCTCATCAGTACTACAGTGGTTTTTTGAGAGCAAGCAACACTCCAGTTTGCAGTGGAGGTCAGGAACAAACATACTGCACCTTGTGTGAGGGGATCAAGCCTTTTCCCACCACTCCTCTCAATCAGCACAGTGTCTGGGGCATAAAGCATAACTAGGCAACAAAAAGGAAAAATGAAGAAAAAAGAAAAAAATGTTAATACCTTGCTTCATTGCCTGTAACTGTTTACATGTACCCTAACATTAAAGGTGGCTGAATTTATCTCGAGCACATTTGTCTCATTCTCATTTCCCAGCATTCTCCCTGCAAATATTCCAGTTCGCTTTTAATCAGAATTTTGTTTCACCTCCTGTACAATACAGTGGGATAAAATATCCATGAATCCAGTACCCATGGGCACTAACTGTCCCCATTATCCAAAAAACACCACCAGCAGCAATAGAAAATTGTCTCTGGAGCCTCAGACAGAAGTTCCCACTGAGCACTTGAGACTGATTCTCTTCTACACCACAAACCATTACTTTTCACCCAGGTACTTCGGTGGTGAGACCAGTGAAACTAATTTTCTTTATAATCTCACAGAAAAGTCTTCAAACTTGATTAGAAAGCATCAAAAGAGGAAGAACCTGTCAGATCCCAGGGCTGCTTTTGGCTAATCATGCTCACAGTTAAACACTGTAATTTAATTACTATTTTCAGTGCATTCGATTACAAATTTCAAGGTTTCAAACAAGTTCTTTTTATTACTTTCTTCTCTGTATCAAATGGCTTTTTCAGGCACTTTTCTCCCTATTAAGGCACTCACACACTGTAAATCTCATCCCCTCTCAATCTTCTTTTTGATTAACTCGACAGACTGAGCTTTAAGATTCTCATTCAGGTCTTGGTGGCACAGATATAATTGTGAGCAAAACTCAACTTCTGATGTTATTAGGTATATTAAAAATACATGCAAGTACTAGACATTAAACATTTTTGCCTAACTCTACTGCAGTGATTCTGAATTCTTCATTAAGAGTTGAATATCATCTAAATCAAATCCAAAGTGACAATTCATCAAGTTGGGTAACACTCTGGTCACTGTGCACTGGCAAGCTCTGCATTTATCATTTCACACTGCATTCCACACAATTGCAGTCATTTCTTACATTCTAAGTAGGTCTTTTAACTATAATTTGGGACAACTGGCTTCTCCTGTATGGCAAGGGCAGCTTCAAGGTCTTGTCTGTCAGCCCTTTGCCAGTAAAACATTCCACCCAAAGCCAGCCAGAATCCACCCATGCTCTGAAAGGTCAAGCTTAAAGTTGTGTTTCCACTTCACTTGGTGAAGTTTACATTCTCTAATTCAACAGAAGCATAAATTTGTATTTAATACATGAGGAGCTGATCTAATCTGAGGATCAAAGCTGATTTTTAGAGAGGGAAGTCAGGAGCAAAGCTGCTTGGAGCTGCTCAGAGACACTGGCTGCAGGGTCTGGAATTTACAGAGCTCTGACATGGAAGGAGAAAAGGGTGTGAAAGACACTGGGGCTTAAGGTCTCCCAGGTTACCTCAGGCTTTCAAGTGACTCTGAACCCTACTGAAGCATTCTGCTGTCTGGTGACTCTGTCTCCAGCATTGGTATTGAATTTATTTGAGGATTTTCTGGGACAAACCCTTCTAAGTCTTTCCTCCTGGATGCAATCACACACAAACCTTGTACTGCTTACCCACATGCCTAGGAAAAATGCCAGATGATTGCAGCATCCATGCCTGTTCCTGATTTTCAGGGAAGCCTTCCAAAATCCATCCCTATTGAACAAAAACATGAAACAGTTATTGATCCTGGAAGAGAAAAAACCCCAAAAATTAATACTAAATATCAGTGCTATTTGCACAAAAATTACCTCATTCTGATCCCTCCAGAGCACAGTATTTCTCATGGATGCTTGTGAGAGAAGAAAGCAAACATGGAACACTGATATTTTTGTGAAATGCATGCACTGATTCCACTGCCACACAGCAATGGGAACTTATGAATTGTAGCAATGATTTTTTTTCATGTTTCAATCTTAAAAAAAAGACCCCAAACCAACTTCTATCTCGAATAAAAACAACCCAAAACGATTTCTACAGTTTTGAAATATTCAAAAGGATACCAGCCCACACTGTGTATATATATATATAAAAAAAAAAAGGAGCTAAACAAATCTAAAGACAGATTTAATGCCAAGAATACAGAGGAAAATATGCACGCTTTCATTATTTTCTTAAATTATACAGGAAAACTCACAGTAATGGAACCAGCGTTCCCAGAGCTAATGAAGCAACAGAGCAAAAGAAAGAAAAAAGAAAAAAGAGCCTTTTGCTCCCTTAAGTCCTTGTTATAGCCAGCTAAGTGTTGGATTGAGCATCTTTAAAAAAACATTTACAGATCTGTGAAATACCGTAGGAGAGCTGCAGCCTCACTCAGTTTTTGTCTGATGCAGTATTCGAAGTCTAATCCACTTCCCAGTCTCAAGGCTGAATCTTCTGAACTTCTCCTAATTTATCTGTTAGTTGCCTAAGCACACATGGCCTTGCTGTTACATCCCATCCCTCAAAATAACTTTGTGATACCGCAGTAAATCTGGGAGCCAGCTTTGTACAGAAATAAAGGAGATATTTTAATATTGCATTAGCTGGCAATCATTATCATCTCCCACACAAATCTGGTGCTCTGTCAGCACGGGGTCCAAAGGTTCCCCAAGTATTTCAGGGAAACCCATCTCCAGGACTTCTGTAGGAGGGAATGGGCCATTCCAATTACACAAGAAAATAGAGCAGACTATTTAAAATTCCTTAATTAGCCTGGTTTCAGGAACATGTCATCCTGCTGATAGAGGTAGAAAATACGAGACTCAAGTAACTGCAAGCCATTTTTGCCACTCCCAGTGTTTGCTCTGCCAAATTAGAATGAACCACTGGCTAAGGTCACACAGGTGCTGAGAAATCAATTTATCCCTTGAGACTTGCAGAAGGCAAAGCTGCACAATGTTTGTAGTGCTATGCCAGGAAGTTCAGCACTAGTTTGGAATATATTGTGTACAAGATATATATATATATAGGCCCAGATCTTCTAGGGAGAAATGGCATCTGAGGTCTGAGGCAAATAAATCGATGCCAATTTACACAGACAACAAATCTGGCTTATTTTTTCCACTCTTAGTGCAGTGTTTTTTGGAAACTATAGCAAAACAAATGAAAAAAACCCCAAATACCACCCCACAAAACCTGATGTCACTCCTGCTTATGGCTCAAATCACAGAATGTGCAACAGGCAGCAAACACAATACTATATTTTAACAATCCACAGCAAACTTCAAGAGGTCTACATACAAATTTCCTTAAAACAGGCAATAAGCAATTTTATAGCAAAGAGTTTTGGCTATTTAGGAGAACACAGCTCAATAAATAGCTTCCTGCAGCAAATATATTTTAAGGCATTAAACAACTGCAAAATAAACACATGGTACAAAACCAGTGAGCATTTTGGAGCTGATTTCCAAAGGTCTCTGAGTTGCAGGGTATCAGTCAGTCCCTAATTAGAATACATTATCCATCTACTTGACACTTCAGTGAAATGTCTATTCCACCACAGAGCTGCAGCTTTGTTCAGAACAGGTTTATTGATATTCTGCTGCATTCCCTCTCCATACCCCCAGTGGCTTGGTTCTGTTTTATCACACATCAAAAAGGCCGTATGCTCAGGGCACCCCATGCACAGCTCGGAGCTGGAGGTCTGAACAGCTGCAAGTAGTGTGGTATCACAGGAGGGACAAGCTCCAAGCAGATGTCACAGATAAAATANNNCACAAATAAAAAAAAAAAAAAAAAAAAAAAAAAAGGGGGAAAAAAAAGGAGTGAAAAGGGAGTGTGGCTTGGGAATGAAGCAAGAGGAAGAGAGACACAGCAGAGCAAGACCTGACTTAAAATATGCCTCTCGTGCTTTATGCAGACACTGGTCTTTTTTTGCCCTCCTGACTGTCATTAAAGTGTAATTAATAACTTCACATGGTAAATTTGTTTCTTTAAGAAGTCCTCTAGTTTTGGTTCTTGATGGCAGTAACCTTCTATTCATGCATGGATTGCACCTTCTCACACCAAGGGTGGAACAAAGGCTAAAAGTGAGAAATTCCGCAGTGCCTGCACTCTGTGGTCACTGCTCCCCCTCTTCCAGCTGGGAACCTCCATCCTTTCCCACATGAACCCTGTAAACAAAGATTCTGCTGCTGCCTTAGTGCCAAGTGAGCTGCTCCTTGGAGACCCAGGCCACGCTGAAAATCAGCAACAAGGAAGCACTTCCAAAGCCATCACTTTCCTCTCCAGACTTTAGGAAATCTGGAGAAAAGGAAATGCTCAAGGTCATTCCCAAATGTAAATCTCCCTGCTTTGCTGGCAGTTCTCTCAGCTCTGATACCAAGCCTACATACTTTCACACTTTCCACCACAATAATAATGACTTGGGTATTCAAGTTCCCTCTTGTTATTTGACCTGTTCATCCTCCATATTTTTTTTTAATTACCAAATGCAAAAAGTGACCCTGCCTTTGAATAAAGGAAAAGGAACAGAAGAAAGAAATAATGCTGAATTATGTGGCATATCAGAAAAAAAAAAAAATCTCAGCCAGAAGCATAAAGGTCATGAATACAGCTGCTTTTAGGAAAACAAGTAGTCACAACAGTTTTTCCACATTATTATTCAGTGGTTTTGAATAAGTAGTACATGGTTTTCACTCCCAAATGGAGAAAGGGGGTCAGACAATAACACAAAAAAATAATATCAGTAATGGCTTTGCCAGTATGGATCTAAAATTCTGGAGATTTTCAGAGCACAGCAGACTGAGGAGTGCAGTAGAAATATTGACAACCCAGCTCCTGCAGTCCATCAACATCAGCAGTATGGATGTGGATGCTGGAAGAAGCTCAAACCTTGCCAAATTTCCCATCAGAAAGGAACCTCTTATGCCCCACATTGGTTTTGTCAGTTGAGTAAGGCACAAAGATGTTTTTAAAAGTTCCACTCTTCTCAGAAAACAGAAAACGTGGTGAATGGGCAGATTGTCCCTGGATAAACCTTTGTCAGGTCACTTTCTTTGCAGGGAGTTTCACAGAGGAAACAGGATGATCTTTAGCTACCAAGGTAAAACCAAACAGAAACTATCAAGGCAAAACCAAACAGAACCTATCAAGGCAAAACCAAACAAAACCTATCAAGGCAAAACCAAACAGAACCTATCAAGGCAAAACCAAACAGAGCCATTGCTCTCTTTGCCTTTCCTTTCAAGGGCAGCCACTGCCCTGCTGGGCTGTTTAATACCAACCCCAAGTCATTCTGCCACTTGTGTGAATCACTGGCCTAAGCTTAGATCCTAAAGATCCTAAGCCTCCAGGAAGGTGGCTCAGCTCTCTCTCTAACACATCCTGAGCAATCTCTCTCCACTGGCTTTCTCCAGCTCCATGAATTCCCTCCACACCCCCAGCAGTCAGAGTTGGCTGCAGCCAACCTGGGCTAACCCTGCAAGATGAAAAGTCCCTGTATCAGCTTCACAAGTCCCAGGCTCGAACATAATGTTTGCAATAAGTTTTCTGTGTGTGCTGCAAGACCTCCCCATCTGATCCCTCGCAGTCCTAACTACGTTTGTGTTAGAAGAACACATAACACAGAGCCTCAGCAGAGCTGTTGATCAATAAAAATGCTCTCCTTAGAGGATGCCAGTGACATCTATAAACCTGTGAGTGTCAAAACAACGGCACAAAAAATCCCGTGTTCCAACTGTCAGTGGGATGAAAGCTGTACAATTAATGCCAAGCCAATGACACCACAAGGAGAAATAAAACAAACAGCTGGTGGTACTGTGGTCCAACATACAGCTCCTCATCTCTGAACATTTTCAGTGAAAACATGCTGACTCATGTTTTGAAAGAAACGGCATAAATCTGGTCAATGATGTAAAAGCCCTACAGCATTAATTCTATTTTGAATTACACGAGGAAAACACTACACTTAAAATGCATAGAACCCCTTTGAAAGGAGAAAATAATTTGTGGTCACTTCGTGTATGTCTATCTGTTAATAAAGATTTTTAATAACCATCACACCTTTGAAAAACAAATGATGTGTTTTTCCTAAAACCAGCTGAAACCTCAGCTAGGTTGATAACATCCACTCCATTCTTGCTGAATGTCAGGGAAGCTTTAAAAAGGGTTTTTCCCACCTGGTTCTGTAAGACATCCAGCACTGATTCAGTGCTGCTGGTGACAACAACAGGAACACAAAATGCAGGCAGGATGATGCCAGGATGATTTTTGTATTTTCTTTTATACCCCTGTTACACCTTTTGACAATTTCTGGATTCTTGGTGCTTTTTGCCTCCGTTCTTGGAGTTGTTTGTTGAGCTGGGAGACTGAACATTTGAGAAGCTTCACAGTGACGGATCAGTGTGCCCAGAGCCCAAGGTTCTCTCCAGAACACATTTTGTAACCTGAGATAGAACCATCCAGGGGAAGGTTCCTTGGGGAGGGGGGGCTCATTTGAGCCTCTCATTGGGGAATCTTTGATAGATCTGCTAATTAGTAACACCTCCAGTGTCAGAGCAGAGGTTTTAGGAGGGGCACTGCGGGGTGTAGGGAGGTGCATTCGACCTGGACATGGTGCACCTGAGGATCCTTAAAATAAATCCCAAGGTAAAATCCCTTTTTCCCTTCTAACCGTGTTTGACTCTTGATTTTAAGACCAGAAAAAGGCATCAGGACTCTATGCAGCTGTTGGCATTTTAACCACCTTGTCACCTTACTCATATGTGACCTAATACTTAAAATAACTCACTGAGAGATCCTTCCCTCATTATTGACAGGAGGAGTAAAGCCATGCCAACAATTAGAAAAAGCACAGGGGAAAAAAGGTGAAAAATAAGGTGGATGCAGCCTGTGGAGAGCACTGGATTTTGCTTGTACACTGACAGTAAAACTCACTTTAGAAACACTGGAGAAAGTAGCTGTTGAAAATATGTGTTCTTTTAATCAGGGAAAGAGACCTATGTGAAAAAAAAAAGAGCGTTTTTGAGAGGTTTTAGCGCTCCTGTTATAAAAGAATGAAAAATACCACAAAAATTAACAAGACTCTAGACCACATGTGTGGTTTTGAACACGTTCTCCTGCCAGCTGAAGGGCCTAGGTCCTAGGATTTACTACAGGTAAAAAAATACATTAAGTGCTTCCAGATAGTTGATCTAGAGTGCTAAGTAACTATAATGAGTTGAAATTAAGTAAAATAGCTCAGATAGAAAGAAAACCATATCTGGTTTTCTATCTGGAAAACCAGATAGACCTGTATAATTCAAGCACAGTGAATAGCAATGCAAAACTTTAATTCTACTTTGCAAATTCAACATTAAGAGGTCAATTATAGAGTAAGGTCTGCAGTATTTTGGAAAGCAAAGTTGATACCACTTAGGATCTCTGCAAATCCCTTTACTTTTTCTTTCTAAGGATCAAAGCAAATTATTGTTTCAGTGTCCCAGATGATGAAACATGGGGCAAGAAACACGGGATCCCACATATCTGAACACAACCAAACCTATTCAGTTGCCTATTTGTGTAAGCTAAGAGTGAACATATTAATTATTACCTAGAAGAGAATATATTCAAGTGCAGTGTTTCCTAACACAGGAAGAAGAGACACAACGATAAATAAATAAATAAAATTTTTTATTAGTAATGTTAAAACTCTCTCCCACCTCTTTCCTCCAGAAGAGCCAAAACCTTAACATAGTGATTTTTATCTATTTTCTGTTTATCTGTTTTGTCCACTCCATCTCTGCCAGTTGCCCCAGGCAATCAACAAAGCTCTGCTTGTTCAGCCTTTGATCATCTCTGCGCTGGAAGATTAGCATATGCATACTCTCATCCTCCCCTTTATCCTGTTAATAAAGCTCCAAACTCCCTCCGCTGATGTTCAAGAAAGCAACCGGCTCGGGAGCCCCCGATGATTTGCCCCCATTCCCTGCTCTGCTCAGGACTTGGAATGCTAAGTACCATGCACGAGTTGTGTAAGTGCTTATCCACCAGCCCTCTGAGGAGCAATTCTTACTTGTTTGATGCAGTCCACGTTTGACAGACGTTCCTGGATCAGATTGGCCCAAAGCGCGTTGGGAATTTTCTAAAGAAAAAACAAAAAAAAAAAAAAGAAAAAAAAAAAAGGCTGAATATTCACAATTGAGTTCAAAAGGAATTTTACCATGCAGGCACGTTGTGGTTAAAGGTAAAGTGAGATGTCTTCTTGGAAATAAAGAAATAAATAATTCTGTTCGAGTCCTGGGTCATTAACATGAGTTAATGACAAAGAGTTAATAAGGGCACAAAAAACAGTGTTAAAGGGAAGCTGGGCACAGAGCATGAATATCCATGGGGTTTTTGCACACTGGCATGGAAGCAGTGCCAAGTTTTGCACACTGACACACACACTGGACATCAGACCTGCAAAGGGATCCATAAGAACATCACATCCACAAAGTAGCCTTTTAACCACAAGTATTGGACCCTTGACTGCCCTGAGTGTCAGAGGGCTCAGCATTAGGGACCTTGCCAGCTCTCAGGAACACAAACAGAACCTCAGACACTGAGCAAACAACACAAAGAGTCTGATTTCAGGTTTGTTTCATTGCTTCAAGTAATGCTCATCATCCAGAAAGTTTATTTAAAATGTATTTTGTAGTTAAACTTAGTTTATTTTTAAACTCAGGACTATGAAATGGGATGGAAACTGCATCTGCCAATATTTTCAAAGTGCTGTTTAGTTCTGTGACTACTACTTTGTCCATCTCTAGAGATGTTTTGTAAGAAGGTATTTGCTATGGGACAGCAGAACAAAGTTCCTATACAGATTTAACAACCCTCAATATATCTTCCATTGTATTTGTTTTCCTGACAAAAAATTAGCAATACTCTTCTTTCCTTCCAGTAAGAATGTGCTTCACTGTCTTGCTAGTTTAGGCTTTCATTCTATGCTGAACTTGGTTAAACTGTGCTAGCCAGTTTAACTCAAAGTCTGAACTCCTGTCCATGCCGCTCAGCCATTAATTATTTCACTAAATGCCTTGCCTTATTCATTCTATCATTATTGGTAAAATGAATACTGAGAAAAAAAAAATCTGCAATCAGATTCTCTACCTCCCAAAGAAAATAAATTATCCTTCACTGAACAATGTGAGCTTGACTCTCTGTTCCCTGTAGTTCTATATATTGTGGCTTCTCATGTCTTTTTCCTAACCAGTCTGAAGGGTATAAACTGGAAAGGAGTATTTCTGGAGGCTTGGAGAGGTAGCTAGGGCAGGGATCAGATGCTTCTCTGTATTCAAGATAACCTTTCAACACATTTTTCCAATCTGTCACTAATTTTTAATAATAAGACAATTAAGGACATCACTGATCAACTAATCCTGGGAGTCAGGACACCTGGAAAAAATGTTCTTTGGACCAACTCCTTTGAACATCAATTCATACAGTGAAAAAATGTGGCTGATGGTGTGGAAAGATATTATAAAATCTTCTCCACTATGAAGATGAAGAAACAATTTCCCCAGGAGTAGGGGAAATGCTAGCACAGAAGGCACTTGGAAGGAAGGTGGAGAACACTCCAGAACACACAGAAGGGACCAGCGAGGCAGAGCCCAGGTGGCCCAGGCAGGCAGGGTTTGTTTATCTCTATTGTCCCCAGCTCTCAGTGCCTCTCCTCACATCAGCCACGCACGAGGCAACGCTCACGCAGGTAAAAGAGAGGGAGGGAATGAAATTGCTGTGTTTGTTGAGAGTCAGCAGGTCCCAGAGGGGGCTTTGTCAGAGCCTCCTGCAGCCCCTCGCTGCCAGAGGCTGCTCCGTGCCTCTGAGCCTGTCACCTTCCAAAGGGGCACCACGCTGCTCCCACGAACAGCCAGGGCTTGCTGCTGCTTTCATGTGTCATGTCAAGGCAGGCTGCAGACTGCTGGGGGCTGCTCTGCCAAATCAATTTAAACCAAATTTATCCTAACTTCTCTCTGTGCAGTGGTATCCTTACTCCTGGCTTTTGTGCAGGGTTTGTTGCACAAAACAAAAACCAACCAAGGACACACATTTGGGTATTTCGGTGGTTTAGCTCCTTCTGCTCTCTGTGGCTCAATTCCAGTCTCATTTCCTAGGTAGTTTTCCACCTACTGAGCAGTGGCCTACAAAATCATTTTCAATAGGCTGCTTGCAGAATGCCTAATTGTTCAACCAGAAATCAGGATATCTGATACAGATCAGGTAGCCCGTTTTTCATTTCTCTCTCATAGTCACACAGATATACTGAGAGCCTGGTAGATGGGACTGCACCTCCCAGAAATCTGCAATAATGGACAGTGATGCCTTGAGAGGCCGCCTAAAACCAGAGATTAGACAGAAATAAGGGAATAAAGGTGGGGATTTATTGGAAAGGCCTTCAAAGGTACCCCTGGGGAGCCAGAGGCTGCTCTCAAAATGGGCCCCGAGATGGACGGCAGGGCACGAGTTCTTCACACTTTTATAGCTTTGGGTCATTTGCATCTCAGGGTTCATTCTCCAATTCAAGCTTCAGTTTAATGATGGAATTTGCCCTCAGCTTGCCCCCCTCTCAGAGGCTTTTGGTTGATACTTTTTGGGCCCAGGAGGGGCTGGGTGTCCTTGGAGAGCAGCCCCGGAGAGGCTTTGTTGTGTGTGCCCAGCACAGAGAGCAGCACTGAACAGGGAACAGGCAACTCCAGAGTTACACACTGGGCACTGCAGGGTTTGAAAAATATAAAACTTAAAACCTAAGGCATCAACAGTGACACACATTTGATAACAGCCAAACCACACCTCACCTACAGAGCTGTCCCAACACTGAGTGCAGGTAAAGGAAACTGCTGTGGGATTTTGGTCATGTTCAAACCACTTTTCTATCCACACTGGTTTAATCACTATTTCCACATTTGCTGAAAAACTGTACCCATTCATGATTAATTTTAAATATTCCACATTATTTCAGGGATATCTTACCCAATTTCCATGCCTGGTCTACACAGAGTTATATTTCAATGATCTTTTCATGAAATTCCCCCACTTGTTTTGTAGGGGAGCACTTTCACTAGACATTTTTCTTGGATTTTTTGGTACATTTGCTCTGAAAACAGCTACAGCTAAAAAATTCTGGCTTTTCCAAATTGGCACCTTGGAGAGAACAGCAATCAAGCTTGAAGAAATTTAATTTAGGATCCTGAGAATCGTGAATGTTTGGATTTATTTTGTTCAGATAAATACACATGAAAGGCTGGTCTTTTATGGATACACAAAACTGGAACAGTTCCTTTTTGTTTCTTCACAGTAGCTTATCCTGGAATAAATTGGAATGCTGACCATGCATAGTTAAGGATGCCCTGGATTTTTTTCTATTCTATTTTATTTCTTTTTAAAAAGCACAGGGACATGAGACAACTCTGGAGCAGTTTTAAGTTATTAAGTATTATGCAAACACCTTAACTGCAATTTAGTGTAGCATTAAGAGCACACCCATCCCACAAACCCACAATTACCACACTTGTTTCAACTTCTTATTTTATCCAGTTAACAGGAAAAGTGAAACATGCAATAGCTCATCATTAGACTTCACTATAGGAAAACCTGAAGATGCTTCCTATTAACATTATAATAACTAGAGATGAGGGAATAATTTGCAATGATTTATCCAAAAATGTAGCCTCTTTTTCTGTTCATGGAATATTTATTGGTAGCTCATGGTTCTTCAATTTACTGAATATTCAAAAATATCTGACTTCTTTTTGGAGTATTTTTACATGCAGAATGATCACATTTTGCTTTGAACACTCAATATTTAAAATTCACTACCTGAGCTGTGCTCATTAGTAAGTGGCCAGGTAGGCATGGGTGAATGATTGCTTGTCCAACTTGAAAAATGGAACTTCAGAGAATAATCATGGATTTGAAAGATGCCTTCCATGGCTTCCTGTGCCAGGGAAACTCAAATGCTTTAATGAGTGAACACAGAAGAGATGAAAGCTTGGCTAAAGATGAGGAGGTGAAAATGTGAACAAACATTTGCAGAGCTTTTTGCAGCGTTTGCCCAGATCTAGGGACACTGGCCAAGTGACCTCAAACTGCCCAACCTCTGGCTCTGGGGTTAATGCAGCCACAGCAGCTTTAGATGTGAGAAACAACATTAAATTGTGTTATGTGATCTCCACACCAGACTCTCCAAAAACACAGCCTGAGCTCCTGCTTTTCTTCATTTATTGAATTGCTTTGGACGGGACCACAACTTTTTAATGCCCTGGTTATATCAAAACTCATGTAAACAGCTCTAGTTCTGTTCCTGAACAGACATCCCAACCTAGGGGAACCCAGGAGCTCCCTCCTAATCCTAGGAGTCACATTTGAAGAAACAAGCTCACCTAAAAGAACAAAATTATTTAGTGAAAACCTCCTTCCAGGCTCTAAAAATGCAACCCAAAGGCAAACTGCACAGTGCTGAACCACCAGCAGCCCCTGCTCTGCAGGCCCTCCTCACTACCTGATTAGCCTTGACATTTTTGACTTTCATCTTCCACACCATCCATCTTTTTAAATCAAATAAGCCCAAAAGGACACCCTTGAAAGTGCATCTGTATAGTCTGAAATATGTTAATAATTACAGTAATTAAACCAAAGGGAATTTTTGTTTTAAATTCTCCCCCTCCAAGTATAAATTTATGAACCTATCAAAACAATCTTTAATAATTAGAACTAAGATTTCAAAGTACATATTCTCAGTAAGAATAATTCCATATCAACCCAGCCAAATGCAAACATTTTTGCCAGTGAGTTCAGAGAGTTCAATGAACTCTTTCTTCTCAGATCTTGAAGTGTGTTACTTGAGACATCTCCAAACTTCATTCACCAATCCAGTATTTTATTCAGTTTTGATAAACACTCCCCTATTTTAGCCTAATTTTCTAAGGAAAAAACCCTAATCTGTGCATCACACCATCTGCCATCTCAGTAAATTACAAATCTGCTGGCCAATTCCAATTCTAAATTGGATTAAGCAGTGGTGCAGAATTCCCACAGATAGGAAACTGCTTCAATTTTTACGAAAATGGGTGATAAGGGACAAAATATAAGCTCAAACTAGTGGACTTGTTAGAGAAAGCCACAAAAAAAACAGAGTTCGTCCATTCTATTTCTCATGGAATGCCTTGACAGTGGAGAAAGGAATTAGCCAAAAAGGCAGGAATCAGATGTTTCTCTGTATTCAAGATAACCTTTTGACATAATTTTCCAATCTGTCACTGATTTTTAATAATAAGACAATTAATTACATCACTGATCAACTGGGAGTCAGGACACCTGGAAAAAATGTTCTTTGAACCAACTCCTTTGCACATCAGTTGGGATGCCCACAATGAGTGGATTTAAAAATCTGACTGGAGAAACTCGGGGATGTGGAATTGGGTAAAATTCAACAATCTGAGTCAGCTGCTCCTGCCTCAGCTTGAGAGCTTCTAGGGCTGTCAGGAACTGACTGGATTGTCATCCTCCTTTTGAGTTAATGCACCAAGTAAGTTATTTGTGTCATGCTACAGAGACATCAAGCACGCACAACTAAGTAGCACTGTCAGATCAAAAAAAGTTCTTTGTGTACATATTTTCCAGAGCATTTTGTACCAAAGGAGACCTCAGAGATTAATGCTTATTTTATCGAGATTATCAAACATGCCCAGATAGAAGACACTGCATTTAACAATATCATCAACCACTCTTTAAACTGAATTGTACATCCCTGGACTTTTCCTAGTTCTGCTGCTCATTTCGAGGTTAGTATTTTCAAGTCCTCCATTACTTTGCATTGTCTCTCTGATGCCTTAAGAGGCCACCTAAAACCAGAGATTAGACAGAAATAAGGGAATAAAGGTGGGGATTTATTGGAAAGGCCTTCAAAGGTACCCCTGGGGAGCCAGAGGCTGCTCTCAAAATGGGCCCCGAGATGGACGGCAGGGCACGAGTTCTTCACACTTTTATAGCTTTGGGTCATTTGCATCTCAGGGTTCATTCTCCAATTCAAGCTTCAGTTTAATGACAGAATTTGCCCTCAGCTTGCCCCCCTCTCAGAGGCTTTTGGTTGATACTTTTTGGGCCCAGGAGGGGCTGGGTGTCCTTGGAGAGCAGCCCCGGAGAGGCTTTGTTGTGTGTGCCCAGCACAGAGAGCAGCACTGAACAGGGAACAGGCAACTCCAGAGTTACACACTGGGCACTGCAGGGGTTGAAAAATATAAAACTTCAAACTTAAGGCATCATCCCTCTCCTGCCCCTATTCTGTGTCCTGACACACCGATGTACAACACAGTGAGAAGAGTCTTTACTCTCACCTGCTCAACTCAGCAGTGGAAATCATGGGAATGCCACATAATTCCTGTGACATGAGAACAACTATTATTATATTCTCTTACACACCTGGTTTCTTTCTTTATATGCCTTTGCTTCTTCTGTCTGCGTTAATGCTTCCTTGAATAACAAAGTCTCCTGAGAGACATGGATGGCATTGAAATGTTTACAAAGCCACATTGCCTGAGGGGAGGAAAAAAAAATACAGGTTGAAATATTTGGAAAGAAAATGAAGCAATTTTTTTCAGAAGGTTGCAGAAAGACAGAGCTTTCCTAGTCATACATTTAAGTATACATATATTTAAGTATATAAGCTACTTCAGGTAGTTTCTTATAAAGATGTTCAAGAGTCTACAGCTTTGAATAATGGCTTTTTCATCTCCTGTACCTTAACACAGAATTTAAAGAAGGAAACATTTTTCCTACCATGCACTCACCACCATCACCTGCAGTTTCTGAAGTTCAAATATGATTTTGACCTTTGCATTTTAGCAGTGCCAGTGGACAAGAGAAAACTGACCATGCAAATGGAGCAATTCACAGCAAGGGAACACCACAAATGTGTAATTACCTTACTTCCCCCAGGCTAATTAGTCCTGCCAAAAGGCTGGGAAAACAAGGCAGGCAGAATTCTGTTGCATTCCAGCAGTATCACTACATGAGTGAGTTCTCACTTGAAAATATCCATTCAACCTGTAGTGTTATACACAGGTGTGTCCCTCAGGAACACCACCCTTCCATTTGTCTTGTGCACATCTATCACTTCGATAAATCTCGAAATTCTTTTCCCAGGATAAAATTTTCCCAAATGCTGGGCTCAGTAGAAAGTAAGAAGGTGAGTGGGAAGTGTTACAACATTGAGTGTGAGGTACTTACAACTGTAGTTTTCCCAGAAGCAGGTGGGCCCAGGACACAAACCCTTGGAGCTATGGAACAAGGATATGCAAATGTCAAGATTCAGAACAGCAAAAATCCCAACCAGTTTCCCACTCTTGTATTGAATAATATCACTGGAGCCACCATGAAACAATTATTTCAGCTGGGAAACTGCCTGAGTGGAGACTTCAGGATTGGGCTCCACTGGGAAAAAAAAAGGGGAACAGTAAATCAGTGCCAGCTGGGTCCTCCTTTAATCTCCATGGTCAATGAGATTAACACTCTAACTATGCCACTTGGAGAGATAGATGAGATATGTATATCTCAATCCATTCAAACACATGGAGAGTTTAGTGGGTGAGCCATAAGATACAAGCATTTCCTTACCTGAGTTTGACTTTTATTCCTGAAACACTGATTTAGAACTAATACATTTTGTGATGAAAAACTATTTCACTATTTAGTTTCATCTAAATAGGTTGTGCCAGGGTTCAGAGAAGATTTAGATGCTGCAAAATGAAGCACTCTCTCTCTACGCTTTTTGACAGCTGCCTTCAATTTTTCCAGTCACCATTTAAAGTAATTTTCCTCTTTTCTGATTCTTGTGTTTCTCTGCTGCGTGTCCCTCTCCTTTCCCTGAGGGGGCAAGGTGCAAAAAATGCATCCCAGTTCTGAGGAATTCTTAATCCAGTGCATACACACAACACAATAGGCATTACTGCCATAAGCTTCATTGGGGAATGAATTAGAGGCAAGACAAACAAGAGAAAATGGAGTCGGTCTTAGGAAAGTATTTGGAACTTTTTCCATAAATACACCTTGGACTGCAATCCCTTGAACTGTCATTTTATATTAACAGCTTTGATGTTTTTTCCCCCTATACCACAGGGGGAAAAAAAAAACCAAACCAAACCAGACAGTGCAGGAGGGACTGGTTAGTATTTACTGGGTGTAACGTAGGTCAGAGCAGAGGAGGGATCCACTGACCCAAAAACCTCCTCAGCTCTCGATAACCAAGGGAGATCGTGTCTGATGGTAACAGACAGGCAAGGATGTGAAATGTATTTTTATGAGGCCTTCCATGCACTTAACACTTATTGGGCAGGTGCAATTTTTAAACATACATGAAACCCAAATTAGGGATTCATCTTTACAAAGTTATCTGACTTGGAAGGTTTAAGAACAACTCCCCCCTTATTGGTTCTTGCAAGTGCAACAGAACTAGTACACAATGTAGAAAAATACTTTAAAAGGATACATCAGCTGTTTTTATCACCTAATTTCTTTCAAATGTAATGTGATTAAATGCTAGGGTTTTTTTAAAATCTAACACCTTGAAACTCCAGCCCGGTACTTAGGAATTATTTATAAACAGCGTCATAAAAGAGTGCTTGGGTGCCAACACTAATCAACTTCTTCAAACCACTTCAAAGAAAATCAAAAAACCTTTCCATCCACAGATCCTTTTGAGGTTTAACTAGGAGCATGATTTAAAATTCACAAGAAAGCCCTTAGGTATTGAAGCTTTAATACACAGCTTTCTTGGACAAACGTTTGATAAAAAACGAAACATACCATTATATACACCATCTCATGCTTTAATATTGCCCAGGGCTACTGTAAATGCTCACTTTGTACTAAATCTGGTTTTCTCTCTGCTTAGTGGCTGGCAGCAGATGGGGCAGTGTAATTCACTGATTTACTCATTTGCACACTTGTAAGACTCCTCTAAAGCATTCTCCCCAAACATATGACACAGGGGCACAACCAGGACACCACTGGATGTAATGTTTAACCCCTCCAATCAACACACAGTCACCATTTAATACTGCAGCTCCAAACCAGCAGCTAAATGAAGTCAGGAAATTCTGGAAAATGCCATTTTCTTCAGTAACAAATCATTTTAATTCTGTATTTAGCCTTGATGAGATGTTACAGGATTCACTGGTGCAAGTAAAGCCAGTTTTAACATTCAACAGTGATTTTTAGCAACAACAAAATTAATCTTGGAATAACACAAAAGAACAGCTGGACTCACTGAGTTCCATTTCAAAAGATTCTATGATTAATAGTAATACAATAAAATTTGCTTAACTTGTAAAATCCATTGTAAGATTTTGACAAATCCTTTGTCAAAAAGGAGAAGCACATGGTACAGTCTGAACATTCTTGCAGAACTTTTTTACATTCCTTCAGAGGGTAAAGGAGGAACTCACAGAAATGCCTTTTTCATTAGCACAAACCAAGGTACCGTGTAGAAAACTTGCATCTTTGAATATGAAAGAATTATCAGTCTTTGTGTGGCCCCTGAAGGTTTTTAGGAGGAACACATGAAAGAACAATAGTACAGAGCCCTAAGCACAAACATTTGCCACACATTTGACCTACGAGATTTTCGAGGCAGTTGTAAGCTGTAATCACCATTAGACTTGTTTATATTTTAAAAAGTATTTTAGATCCGATTATTAATTAAAAAGGTTTTCTAACTTCACACCTGGGAGAGATGCAATGCTTCTTTTCCACACATCTCTGTTTGAAATTTTCTCTAGGGCTAAAACTGTCTAGTAAGGCAAGATCATGAAAATTCATCACTTTACTGATGGCTCTAATAAGGTTTTTTTTTCCTTCTAAATAGTCAGCACCTTCCGCCATGATCAAAAAGTAAAATCAACTCTGCTACACATTTCTGTTACATTATTTTCCATATAATTTATTCTTAAAACAACATTTAGGCTTTAATTTTAATTGGAGTTCCTTTCCTTGCTTAACAGGGTTTTCCAGACCAAAAGCAGACAGCATTTTCCCCTCGACAAACAACTGCTGTATTTCTGTGTTTAGCTCTAAATACTGAAGCCATGAGCTGGAAAGCTGCTTAATTCTGTTAGAAAAATACTGTGGGGCTTCAGGACAAAGGCTAGCTCAACGTGAAGAAATTTTATCAGCATTCTATCAAACTGCAGGAAATTCTTCCACATATTTTCCACGGGTGTACAAACCAGATTGATTATTCATGCTGCCTGCACTAAAAAAGGCTGGACACAATTTGCAGGATTTGATTTTTTTTTCCTTTAACGTATTTAGCAGTATTTCAATCAACATCCATCTGATCAGCATCACTAAGAGCTCACAGCACCTCCACTGATAATGATTTCATTGATGCTGCAGCAGAACTTTCATAATGGTTTACTCTGGTTTTAAAGAAACATCAAAGCTCCATGACACCAGCTCTCCCTGACAGCTCATGCAGAACAAAAATTACAGTTCAGTTGTGCATATCCAAATATAATCTGCCTAAGGGTGAACAGTTTGTAAATCAAATAATTTGATTGAGGGTACATGCTTTTATTGTGAAGAATACAGACTTCCTATTCAATTTACCAGGTTTTGTTACACAGAGGAGCAGACACACTCACTGTTCCTTCAGCTGAGATGCCACTGAGCAGTGGAACTCATTAACAGCAGAGAGTAACAAACTAATCAAAAAGCAGAGAATCTGCCAGCCCAGGTAGAATAGGAACCCAAATTTACACCTGACAAAAGGAGTAATTAGCGAGCTTAAAGACAACAGGAAATATCAGATGGGGCACAGAACACATTAATAATTGATACACCAGAACTCTTTGTTATTCCCTTAGAGGGTTTCATTGTTATAACTGTTATAGTGCATTTTTTATTAGATTACCCACTAAAAAAAGAAATTAAAAGCATCTTGCCTACAGCTATTCTAAAATGCTCACCATTTTTTTTTTGTTTCCACCCTCCCCAAGACTCAGTCTGGAAAGTTTGATCCATCACCTGCCAGCGGCAGCGCAGCTCCCAACAGCTGTTTACTAATCAGGAATTAAACTATTTCTGGTGTCTCCATTTTCACTTACCATCATCGTTGTTCTGCTTTAAATGGTTTATCATGAACTCAATGGGATCATCTGGCTTGTGAATTAATAGCTCTTCAAGCATGTTCTGGAAATAAATAGGACAAAGTCAGAGGAAAATTTAACGGCTCTGCAGTCATGAGATCTTGCATTTTTACAGCAATGTTACAATGAGGATTCTAAACAGCTTATAAATGCTCATTTATTTTCTTTCACAGCCAAAATTGAGACTTCAGAACCTATTTTGGATGCTGAAAAACTGAAGCTGTTCAGAATACTGTCAATAAACCACCCCAGCCTATTTGCTTTGGCTTATTTGTGGTACATATGGACACTGGAAAGGTTTGGCTCAAGCAGCCTGGGGTTGATAATGGTTGAGCCAGCACTTACATGAAAACCATACAAGGACTTTGGAAACCAGAATCCACTTGAATTTGTGTCTCTGAAGAGCAAGCTGAACCTTCTCCAGCACATTCCCCCAAGTTTCTGGCTGACCCAGAGGAGTGCAGAATGGACAAGAGCTGTTGAAAACACAACCCACCAGCCAAACCCACAGCAACAGCACATTTCACACCTGTACCTGTGCCAGCCTTGCCTCCTACATGAAAAGGAGTGGGGAGAGGGGGAGAAAAAAGAATAAAAAGGCTTAAATCCTTGCTTTGAATGGCTCTTTGGAGCCCATTTTCATGTTAAACCCTTGAGCTTACACAGGGCCTTGTTTCAGCTCCCAGCCGTAGCAGTGGGGATCTTGCACTGGTTTCAGGGAGGATTTTGGCTTCACAGGCAGAAAAAAGAACAACCCTGAGAAATCCACACATTTCTTTGTAAGACATTTCAGCACAGCCACGAGTTCTGTAATTGAAACTAAACATCAAACAGAACTAATGCTCTAATTTAGATAAGCTGCAGAAATGCTCGCACTGGAAGAGATGTCTATTTCTAAAAAGAAGTCATAACAGTTTTATATTTGCAAGTAAATTCCATAAAGTCTGTACAGTCCATAAAATTTCATATCCTCACCAACAGATTGTCTTTTATTAGAGTGGCCTATTTTCTTTTTCTACTTCATTCACTTCATTAGAATAATTAAATCACTCAATTTTGTTTATAAACTGGTGATCGTGCAAGTTCTGATGCATCAGGGTCTGGGTAGCACAGAGCATCAACTATGAAATTTTTATTTTCATTAGAAGTTCATTTAAAAATCATTACTTTCCAGCAACATTTATTTAAACAAAGAAATTCTGATTTGTCTCTATACTTATCAGCACCTTTAAAAATAACAGACCTGAGACAATCTGGTTTATTATAATTCAAAAACGTTCAGGCTGACAGTGATTGACACTGTCAATGTTTCTTGCCCAAATCCTGTCTTCAAACCCTTAATTTTATTCAATTCTGCTATACTCAGTTTAATTTCATGAGTAGTTCTGCTAATCTCTGGGGCAGGCTGATGTTTTGGGTATCACATAATTTTACATTTTGGGTTTTGTGAATGCTTTAGCACAACAATTTCAAGCTGCGTTTGTGCCATTATGTTGCTCCAACACGACTGAAACAATGAAAAGAGAAGACGACCCTGAGTACATCCCACAAACATTTTATGTAATGTGAGTTCCTGCAGCTGCATCCAATGCTTTGCAAAACACAGCATTGCATTAAAAACAAACAAACAATTTACAAATATTACGCCCCACTATTCATAATAAGCTGTTATTAAAAAAAGGATTGCACCAAAAAAAGAAAAAAAAAGGAAAATAAATTAACGTGTGTGTGTATTTCAGTGAGACCCGAACGAGTGAAAATGACTTTGTAACAGAGTTAAGAGTCAGAAGCTGCAGGAAGGAGAAGGCTCTCCGGCGAGCTCTCCTGTGAGAACAGCACCAGAATATTCGGTCCCTCACACAAACCTCCCCACGCGCGACACGAGGGCTCTTCCCGAACCCACAGAACAAAACCCGCCCTTCCCAGCAGCAGGGAGCCCAGGGAGCCCAGCCTTGCCCTGCGCCGAAAGCACAACGACTCCACAAGCGCAATTTTCTCCCTTTATTTTTGACACTCCCGTCCCCGAACGGCCGCAGCAGGAGCGCAGGAGGAAGGGCTTTAACCGGGGGCTGGTCAGCAGGCGGTGACCGGCCCCGGCTCGGCGACGGCAGAACCTTCACCGCGTTCTCCCCGCACTTCATTCGCCTCTGTCCCCGCTTCCTCCCCGTTCTCCTCCCGCCTCGCCTTTCACACACTCCTTTCCTCCTCGGGCTGCCCCTTTCTTCCGCGAAACAAACGGCACGTACGAGCCGCAGCAACTGCCAATTAAAATAATTAACTGCGAGAGCCCACGGCCGCTTCCCGCACACGGACACCCGCCCGTCAGTTTCCACAGGAGCCCGCACCCGGCGCTCGCCGCTGCCCCTCTCCGCCTCCCCCGTGCCCGCCCGCGCCGCGGAGAGGCTGGCGGGG
>VXAC01002066.1:1382459-1418131 GCA_013399225.1 Rhipidura dahli
GGGTGTCCCCCTTTCGCGGGCGGGCGCGGGAGGGGGCCCCGCTCCTCCGCGTAGGCGCCCGCGGGCGGCGGCCACGGCCGGGCCTCGTCCTCCATGTCCGCCTCCGCCATGGCCGCCCCTAGCAACGAGACGCGTTGCTAAGCAACGTCATCACCGCGCCACGAGGAAGGGCCTCGCTCCACATGGGGGCGTGGCCACCGCCTCGTTAACTGCAGCGGGGAGCGGGGAAACGTCATCGAGCGGCGCCGGTTGCCAGGGAGACGGCGGCGCGGTTGCCGAGGCAACGGCGGGGCTGAGGGCCCTCGGTCAGCGCTGAGAGCCCGGCCAGCCCGCCCAGCCCGGCCACCCCGTCAGCCCGGCCCCTCCCGGGAGCTGCCACACCGCCCCCGCCCGCCCACCGGCCGGTAGGAGCCGCAGGGCTCGCTGCACGAGCGGGCTGGGGGGCTCAGGCGGCTGGGGGATGCGGGCGAGGCCGCCCCGAGAGCTTCTGCTCTTTCCCCGGGGTCCAAATCAGCGCTCCGAGGAGGGGCAGGTTAACCTCAGCCCCGGCCCCGCCAGCGAGCGCTGCGTGCCCGGCCGGCTCCAGTTAACGGGAGAGCTTTGGAGCCGCTGGGGCGATGGTTTTACAGCGCTAAGAGAAGCCATGGCTCCCCGCGGCCCCGCCGCAGCCGCGCGGTTGATGCATTGCCGCATTATCTTTACAACAGACCCACCAGGGTTTATGGCATCTGATTGTCAGTGCTCCCCTCTGGGTTCTCTGCCTCTTTGCAGCATCATTACTAACTCATTGACTTACTGCTTGGGGCTCTGGGGCTGCAGGGTTTCGGCGCAGTATATCTCCTATTTTCCCCGCTTTTTACTTTTTTTTTTTTTTTTTTTTTTTTTTTTTTTTTTTTTTTTTTTAATTTCTTTGCAAGTTTTCCCCTACCCTACACAGTTCTAGCTCGGGCGAGACGTAGAATTGCAAAATTTCTAAAATGCAGCTTCCTTTCTCTCCCTGTCGCCCCAGATCCAAAAAGAAGCAAACATGAACGAGGTAGTGGAGACCCTGAGAAAGATAGAGCACAACTACAAGCTCTTCCAGCAGCAGCAGTTTTCATTTGTCAGAGCACTGGAACACACCCGGGAGGAAGCCCATGACTTGATCAGACCTGTGTCATCCATCACCCAGGTACAAAGCATTCTCTCTGCCCGTGAGAACGGGGACAAGGCGGGGCTGGCTTGCACCCGGGGCCGCTTGAGGGATGGAGAAATGTTTTTACCGAGGGACGATGGACAAAAGCTCTCCAGTAACGTTTGTGTGCGACCCGAGACGCGGGGAGAGAAGCACCTGTGTGAGGGCTTCCCATTATCAGGGCAGGAATCTCATTGCTGAGCAGCAGTGAGAAAAAAAAACTTGCTGGTTTAGTTTAACACTGCTGGGGCACAGCCAGAAATACAGGGCACAAGAAAACAATCAAACCGAGCCTCCCTCCCCAGCCACACATGGAATCTGTAATCCTTAGCTTGTAGGAAGCAGCATGCCGGGCTCTTCCCCCTGGTACTGGTGCTGCTGTATCTTTCTATAGTGCTTATTAAAAATAATGGCTGTGTTACAGAGGGAGGATGATGGATTGAGGGCTGAAAGTCCCAAGTGGGCAAGGGGTTTTCTGGGCTGGTAAGTGAATTGTCTTGGAATTTTTATAACATGGTGTACTTAAAAGTGGAACTTAGACCACCTGGAGACAGAAGGGGGAAGAAAAATCTAAACAAAATCAGAATTGTGGATTTGAGACATCAGAACTCGGGCACAAAACTCAGATGGATGCCAAAGGCAGAGTGAAAGCCAGGCTGCTGTCAGGATGAGGACAGAGAATGAGCTGGCTGTCTTTTCCAAGGGCTGCCTCTCCCTCACATAAGGGCTTTGCTGATTGCATTGGGAGGACTGTGACAGACGTTGCACTGAGCCATTTTTCCCCACTGAGATGTTGTGTAACATTGTGCTGCTTTTAGAAGCACTGATATTCCAGTGGTGCTTCTTGGCAGAGCTGGAAGGGCTGTTCGTGGTGGGGGTGAAACCTGGTGGGTGGTGACCTCAGAATTGCATGGATCCACGGCCTCCTCTGTGACAAAACTCAGGAACTCAGCAGTGGCAAACTCTACTCCTCAGGGGGAGGGTGGGAAAGGGAAAAGAGCAAATTCCTGGGAAGGACAGGGAGCAGTTGGTGCAGCACACCCTGGGGTTGCACTGAGCAGAATCCAAACCCCTACTGAAGAAACTTCACTGGTGCCAAAAGCAGGCACCCACCCCAGTTCACTGTCTTTCTCCCTATTTTTAATTTGCCATGGGAGGGCACAAGAATAAAAGCAGCAAGCACAGAAATGTGTGTGGTCTCAGCCTACAGCTGACTTAACTGCCAGCCCTCTTTGCATAGAAACATAGGCACTACAGAAAAAAATGATGTTGCACTGGAACATGGCTAAATTTCCAGCCCCCAGCAGTTTTATGTGGCAGCATTTTTAGCCTGGAGTGATGACATTTCTCAGGGAGGAGAGGAGAGCATAGGAGGTGGAAAGGTGGGAGTGCACACCATAGTCAGGCAATGGCAACAGCTCTTTAAAGATTTCTGTGTGGAGCAGGGCATAAGCTCTGTCTTGTGCAGAGCTGGACAGCCCTTGCAAGTTGTTGCTGTAGCCCTGGTCCCTGTCCTGGTCACTCAGATGCATTAACTCTCTGTTGTTGATATGCACAACAGCAGGTCCTGTTATCACACTGGTGAACATCCAGGCTAAATTGAGCCTCTCCTTAGGACTATTTCTGCTCACAGCAGCAGTAAAAAATCCTGCCACTCACAAGGACACAGCACTCAGCAAAGAGTGTGGAAGGAGGAATCTGTAGTGGAAATGGACCCTTTGGGGCCATGTTTTATTTTTCTTACAAACCTGCTGAGAATTTGGCCAAGCACATTCATGGGTTCTCTGTATGCAGGGACTGTATCTATGTTGGAACAGCTACTTCCCTCTCGTCTTGGAATCTTACAGAAAACACTGGAGGTGTTGGAACCCAGCTCTGGCTGCCAACCAGCCACTCAGAATTTTATATTCTGAAGAGCCTGTAATTTCTTTGGAGAAGATACTTAATCCCTTGGCATAACATTTCCTCATGCAATGCCATCACTCTGAGTAACACAACTGCTCAGGGCAAGCAGGGAATAGCATTGCTCTGGCAGGTTAGCCAGGGCTGTTTAGGTTGAATGGGTTGAGTTTGCAGTCATGTGCCAGATAAAGACCCACCAAGGATGCATGATGCAAACACATCACTCCAAACCATTCCCAGTTTGGTGGCTGCCCTCCCTCCCCACCCTGCTGTGCCCAGGCAGCTGTGGCAGGGGCAGAGGGAGCAGACAAAGACCCCACACTCACTCAGGCTGTTCCTGCGGTGTTGCCAGCACAGCTGGGTTTGGCTGTGCACTCCTGCAGCTCTAAAGGTGAGGAAGGCTCAGTGTGCTGATGCACGGATCCCTTACTCCAGCCTTCCTCAGCCACGAGGAATGACAGGCAAACATCCCATAGTGCTCACACTGGAGAGCCACAAGAGAAAGCAGCTTCTCCTCACTCACCTGAGCAGCTTTGCAGCAGAAGTTCAGAGCAGCTGAACACCGGTGACCCCTGGTTTTCCCCCGTGCAGGTCCAGTGCTACAAGGACCACCACTGCTACAACGCCACCGACAGGCGCATCCTCAACATGTTCATCTCCATCTGCAACGACCTCCGCAACCTCTGCCAGAAGCTGGAAATGGTGCATCCCGGGGACAGCGTGAGCAACGGCCTTTTGGAGAAGTGCAGAGTGCTCCTCAACGACAGCAACGACTTCACTGCCATCCGAGCCACGTAGGTGCCTCCTCAGCTCAGCTCAGCTCAGCTCCTGCCGCTCGACTGGCACTGCTGGGGCACTGGCACTGCACATTCCCACTTGGCTTCTCCATCAGTTCTGTCACAGCACCTTCCTGCCTTTAGTGAGGGTACAAGGTCCTCCCCAGAAAACATTGCCACTGTCCATTTACAAAAAGAGTGCTGGGTTCTTTGTCCATCCTTTTTGCTGGTGCATGGCAGGGCAGGTGAGCGCCCTGAGGTCCGTGCAGTGCTCAAGCAGGTCATCTGCTCCTGCCTCCTGCTCCTCCTCTGCACAGAGCTAATTTCTGCAGGGCAAGTGTCTGTATGTCCTCTCCAAGGCTTCCAGATCTATGCCAGGGTGGTTTTTGGCCGGACTCATTCCTCAACATGCAGTTCTGCTTTTGGGAAATGGCTGACTGTGCAATCCTGCTCTTCCGTGGGGGGTCTGAGGGTGGCTCCCAGGGTGGCACTGCTGGGACTCCTCTGCCAATTGTTTCCCTCTGTCCCACAGCTACCCCCATGGCGTTGTGAATTACCTGAGCTTGGAAGAAGCAAGGCATCGCTACGGAGGGGTGGTGAGCCTCATCCCCATTGTTATCGACAGCATGACCGAGTGGATAACCTACATGAAGAGGCACGTGCTGTACAAAGTGAGTCGAGGACGTGGCATGTCCAAGAAGGAGACACCCACTTCCCAAACACCATCTGCTGTGCACCTTGCAGCTCCGGCCTCCGTTAGTAACAAACACACTGTACAATTGCAGGAAAAAGATTTCCAGACATACCTGGCTGAAAATCAACGTCCGCAACAAAAAGCTCCCTGGAGGCCACCAGGCAAACATCCCTTTTAAAGGATCAGCGCTCCTGCATCTTCTGCTCACCATCTTTAACCACCTGGCTGATTAAAGGCAATGAAATGAACACTAGAGATCCGTCCTGAGTCCACTTTCTGAAGAGTTGCTCTGCAGCCAGCCTGGGACAGATGCGTTCGCTCTCCCTTCCTGATATTTCCACTCTTCTCAAAATCATATCCCAACAGAAGTAGCTGTAGCTACAGCTGGCCCCTTGGACCAGCACTGAAGTGGGAGCAGGAAACAGTCAGGAGTCATCAAGTACTAATCTCTCAGAAATTAATCTTGGACAAGCTACTTGAAATAGGATTTTACATTTTCTCAGCCTCCTTCCTGAGGAACATCCCCTCCCTCGCCCACAGCCAGCGGGGTGAAGAACCTGCCTGTGTGAAGGATGTGATACAGAGCAGCAAAGGCCTGGCATTATGGATTCAGACACGTCTATGAGATTTAGACTTGTCTCTAAGATTCCCTCACCCCCATAGAAATTGTGTGGTTATCTGGACCACAGAATCTCTGTTTACAGCACACTAAGGAAGTCTCCATACACGGCACTGGCTGCAGAGGCCAGTGTGCTTCAGCTGTGCTCTGCTGCAGACTCGCACCACAGAACATCTCCCCTTACACCTGCTTGGCTCCTGCTGTCACAGCTGGAGATGCCCTTAGTTTGTATGTACTGACAATAGCCAAACGTGGACAAAACACCCCTGTGCTCCTCAGACCTCTACAAAATAGCCATTTCCAGTCCATGGGATCCACGGGAATGTGATGGGACCATCATGTTCAGATGGTTCCTGTTCAAATTGCAAATTAATCTGTCTGTGCTTTCTCTGTTCCAAGGCAAGGTTAGCATTACCTTATCCTGATGTCCCACCTAAGGGGCAGGCCCAGGATGGCCCTGGGGCTTCAAATATGCAGCACGTGGTCAGACCCTAAAGCCCTTCCTAAATAAGTTTCCTCCCTATATCTGGCTGCTCTTTTCCCCTCCCACAGGCATATTACCTCATGCTCTTTGCTTCCTGCTGGAAGACACTCCTGAATAAACAATTTCCCCTTGCATACCTGGCTCAGTTTGTTAATACTGTGAAAAAGCTGTTGCCTTAAAATCACTGTTTTTGGCAACAAGCAGTGAAAATTAGAAGGGACAATTAATACAGAGGAGGGGGCAGAGGAAGGAATGACAGCTCAGATGAAATGGAAAATATTTTCAGGAGCATTTTTACTCCTCACATAACCCCACATTGTTTTGCACTTTTCTCCTTTCCCCTATCCACTTGTACTGCAATGCACCCACCCAGTCTGGAGTAGGGCCCTATTTTTAGGGAGATTTGATCCAACTGAACTGAACCTTGGTGAACTCAAAATGGTAACAGAGGATCACAGAGCGACTCCCAGGCACTACTGGGGCCACAGCCAGTGGAATGTCACCGTCACCCTCCCTGGCTTCACTTGAGATCCCTGGTGCAGAGGCAGCTTCAGGCTGAAAAATGCAAGTTGTGGCAGCTGCCCTGTTGTGTTCCATGGTGCAGACAAGTGCCCAGTGACAGTTGCTGCCTTGGAAAGCTTTTCAGGACAAGCTGTGAGGACTGAATGATGGCAAGGGTCGGGGACACAAGAGATGCTATTCCCAGATCTTGTTTCCAACCTTCTTGGCCCTGTCCTATAGTTTAAATTTGAACACACAGGCTGTGAGGAGACCGAAATTGTCCTGCAGTCTGTAGCTCCCTTTCAGCTTCCAGGGATGAGCACAGCATAGAGGGTTTGTTAGAACAGTCCTACTAAACCCAGTCCACCACTGCTGCTCAAAACTCTGGTGCAGTTGTCATTTTGCACTTGATCAAGGTGATACACACCAAAACCAGTTCCCAAATATTAATAATAAGATTCATACACACAAGAAACTGTTCCCAAATCTCAGCAGTAATTTCTAGCCTAGCCCTATCCTTTCAGTCAGTGTCATGCAACCAAAATTTTTAAGACCCAAGCAGAAAAATAAGTGCATAAAACTTGCAGTCTGAGGTTTGATAATGACAAGACCAGAATCTGTTGGAAGACTGCAAAGTTAAGTCTCACAAAAACATCCAGACAAATTACTTAATTTCCATACAAGTTCTCCTCTTCTAGAGTGGATGGACACTTCAAAAGACAAAAAGATACAGCAAGAATTGTTTTTCCCTACTACAAATCAAGCTGTTTGAAGAATTTACATAAACAGGATGTAAATGCCAAACACAAAAGTGCAATAAAGTTTTACTTTAGCCTTGGTGAGCATAAAATTGCAAGATACACACTGAGAAACCAGGCAGGGCACCAGACTGACTTTCCTACAGATCTGTCAGTTAGTTCAGGAAATAAATGCTGCTTTTTTGTTCAAAGGCTGAAGTAGAGATATGGGCTGGTAATAGATGATCTCAACATAATTCTGGCGTTATCTCTGTGCTCCCCTTGGTTCAGCTAAGAGTCAAACCAGACTTTTGTCAACCTGAGCAAGCTGCTCTAGCTGAAGATGTCCCCACTCACTGCACGGGGTTGGACTGGATGAGCTTTAAAGGTCCCTTCCAACCCAAACGATTCCGTGGTGAACCACTCTGTGATAAAACATTTTGTATGTTCAGTGTGTGGTTCCAGCCTCTGACACACCGAGAGGACAGGGCATAGCTCAGACCCTGAGAAGTGAAATGAAGCGTCAGGAATGCTGGTGGGCTCTGGAGGGAACCAGAAAGGACGATTCAAGGGAGAGAGGGAACTCAGCATCCCGAAGATGCCATGGAAGCTGCTGCGGAGCGAAGGGATGGGCTTGGCAGGGCCTCTAGCGGCCACCTCGCATCAGTGTCCAAACCTCTCAACAGCAACTTTTCAACAGTCCCAGCAATCCCGCTGTCCCCCGGCCCCGAATCCCCTTTTTAACACTGGTTACAGGTGTCCCAGCCCTGCGATAGAGCCCCGGGCGCTGCGGGCCGCCCGCTCCCGCTCTCCATCCAGAGCTGTAACTTCAGAAGAGCCATCGGCTGTTCCCTGTCACCACCACCCCGTTCCCACGTCATAAACACCCCGAGGCAGGAGAGCTGCTTTCTCCTGGGACTCCTGAATCCCCTTGCTGGGGGATTTGAGCTTTTAGACAGCTGAGCAGCGAGCAAGGGCAGCTTTGCAGAAGCCAGGAGCAGCGTCTGGCAGACAGGGAAGATCAGCCAGCCCAAAGGGGGGACGTGCAGTGAAAAAGCCTTCAGGAGAAAAAGGTTCAGCCCAAAAGCCCACAGACAGCAAATCATGACGACTGCAAGTCGGTTTTTTGGAATAGTTTTGTCTGGAAAGCAAAGCCCGTGGGAGTGCAAACCAGGCTTCCTTTGCAGAGCTCCCGAGTATGAACGGATGAAGCAACTCCACTCCTGTGATTTCCTATTTTGTAACCACTTTTAAAATCCACCATTGTGCCAGCAGCTAAGTCGTTCCAACAAATCAGGATCAATCAGCAAAGATATTTTAATTTCCTGAATTTGAAGTATTTCCTTCCCTAATGTCTCCTGTGTGTTTATTAGTTGTGTTATGAACTACCAAATGTACTACTTGGCTTTAGTGAGTGAGGAAGACGCTTAATTTTTCTCTTTTTGAACCCCAGTAATCCACTTCTGTGGGTAATTTTTATCTAATTATTTTTTTACACTGGCAAGTGCAGTAAGGGATGCCTTATTTTAAACCCGTTCTGTGTAAGCAAGTTTAATTCCCTTTATGCTTTGTTTTCATTTTCCCACCCCACGCTGTAGAACAAATCCCAGTGCAGGGAGCTCAAACAACTTTTTATGGCACTGAACTCCAAGATGATGTTCATGGTAATTTCTATATAAAGTTCTCCATAAACATCATTCCTTGGGCAAAGCATGTTCACAGTGTGTCACTTGCACAACTGAGACCCTTGCATGTGTTGCTCACATTTAAGAACTATGCTTAGTCCTTAACTGGAATGCTGAGGCTTGTGTATGGATTACTAAACTGCTTTGAGCAATCTTTCAAATATTCATTTATTTCAAGAAGAAAACAAACAAACAAATAAAAAACAGAAGACAGACCAGAACCAGTGAGAAAGTGCCAGTCTGAGGAAAAAAAGCAAAACAAGAGAACAATCTTACCTCACCAGGTTAAGCCTAGAACAAAGTGGCCCCAAAATTCCTTGTGGTCTGAGGAAGTGTCCTCGTGTGTGCACTGTGGTCCTCAGCAGGGTGTGGAAGGGAAAAGCACAGCCAGGGACAGAGCCAGCTCCTGACAGCAGCCCCAGCTTTGCAAACAAGGCTCTGACATTTCCAGCTATTAATTTCTCTCATCACTGGGCAGTCCTAGCCTGCAGGAGCAAGGCCATGTAGCAGCTCACCCGCAGATCCGCAGCACTGAACTGTTTGCAGCTCATTTATGGATTATACTGGCACATTGTTGGGGAATTTGTTTGTCACAGAGGAAAAAAGGCTTTGGCTCCATGCAGAAAAATGAAATTTTGAGGGTGAATCCTGTGCAAAGGGGCAGCAGCACTGACCTGCTCTGGATTGTCCCACCTGGAAAGATGTTTGGACACTGAACTCCTTTCTGTGCGTTTTGGTCCCAAAGAAGTTGGCTGGCAGGGAATTTAACACAGAGTAGTGCAAAACAATACATTTTATTTGTTCACAGTTAAACACAAGCAACTGCCTTGACATTTTAGAACATTCTAATAAGGACAGCAAAACCTCCTTTTGGTTTAAGTTCTCTTTAGCTTACGATTGTACCATTTCCTCGTATTTCATATTTATGGCATTTAATGTGGATTGTTTAACATGCTTACAAAGAGCGAGGCAGGGAACAGATTAACTTGACAAAGACAGCAATTTTAGATTTAACTAAAAGCAGTCAGTTAAAAAAATCTGTTTCCACTTCACTGATGGGACCCCTTCAAACAAACTGCAAGTTAACTACATACAGCAGATCCATGATTTTTAGACTTACGAAAGAAAATTGCAAAATTTGTTCCTCCATAATCTTTGTGGTCCATAAACAAACCTAAAGTGGTTTCCATTACTATCCTGGTGCTAAAATCCTGTTTAAAAGAAGAAAAAAGCCACCTTATCAAAGAGCTTGCGTTGCTGCCAGGGCATTTTTGTGACCGACACAAAACCTGCCTCCCTTGGGAACGCCAGATCCGGGCTCGGCAGAGCGGGATGGGAACGAGCTCCTCCAACATTCCCAGCTGAGCTGGCCCATCAGGCCCTTTGTGTGCAAACCGTTCACTGCCAGGGCTGGGATCCAGTGGGAAAGGGGCAGGAAACCTCCAAATTCTTACCGAAACACGCGCTACCACGTTTGCTACCACTACGTCTGAGAAAGCCTAAAGACGCCGACAAAACCAGGCTGTCACTTACAACCAACTCTCTACTCTCTACTCCATGCAGAGTCAGCTTTGACACAACCACTGAAGTTCACCTCTACTGTCAGAGTTCAGACTGACCAACCGAAAGGACACGGAGAATAATTTAAGACAGGCAGAAATGTACTCAGACCTTGGAGTTACGGAGGAGGCGGGAATGGGAGGACGAGTCCTGTCAGGAGCAAGAGAGCCTGGCACCAGCTGCTCTGACAGTCTCGTTCCCACCTGGGCTAAGAAGGGATTTGAACTACAAATGCAAGTGTGCTTGGACTTGATTTCTATGTGAGGTGGTTCTTAAATAGCAGCTGCCACCCACAGAATGTTTAGGAGAAGAGGCCACGTGTGATGCAGGGGAACTGTGAAGCCTGAACCATCTGAGTACACCTGGACCCAGCCACACAGGACATTCAAAACAAGCACTGCCTTCCTAACAGCAGGCCCTGTTCTGTCACAAAGGAGATTGAGTCTGACCACTGACAAGCCCTGATCCCACAATCCTCCTTCACAGAAGGCTCATCATGGACTTTAAACATGATCAACACCGTAAGGCTTCACACCAGAGTTCTGATTTCAGTGTGAGCAGGATTCCTCCTCAGCCTTGTCATCTAAGGAAGCAGGATGAGGGTGAAGGCGAGACCCTAGAGCCAAACTGACATTGCTGAACTGAAAATGTGCTGCAATCTGAGTAGAAAAGCACTCAAAGGAAACCATGCTCTCTAAGTCAAGCCTGAAAAGGTATTCCCAGGAAGAATGAAGCCAACTTCTCGGACTCAAAACATGGTGGTCTTGTTCAGACCAGGAAAAGAGCAGAACTACAAAGGAGGGTGAAGCAGCACATTTCCCTGATTAGAGAAGTAAATCTTCCTCTGCAGATCTTCATAAGCTTGGAGTTCTACCTCCATGTTCTGCATCCTCTCCCTACTTGAGTAAAGCTTCCTCTTCCCTCCTCTCCCACCCCAATTGCTTTCCCATATGAACCAGTGTGAGGTCAATCACAGTCTGTCAGGCACACTTCAAACACCAAGATGATCTGAAGCTGGTGTTTTAACAAGTCTTCAGCATTTATGGTCTCTTCAGCATTACAAACTCCAGTTCCTTTTTGTCTGCTCAAACGTAACTTTCCAGGAAATGTTAAGGACAATATAAACAATGATCATGAATTAGGGTGAATGAATCGTTTTGCAGAGGTACAATGTTCTTTAAACATCTGGGTATTCAATCAGACTCCAACTTAATGAAGGCTGGGCTCTGAGGGATGTGGGACAGTGGACAGGCAAAAATAGAGAATGCACTAGAAATCCTAGTGCTGCTTCTTTCCAGGGTGAAAGGAACCGAAGTCACCTGGACAGGCAGCGCAACCAACTGCTCTAAATGGGAAGCTTGCAAGGAAATACAAAGCATTCAGAGTAAACTCACAAATGTTAATTTGGCCTCATATTGCACTCAAGTTCATAAACGCAGCCACTCAACTGGGGACAGGGAGAAAGGGAAAAAAAGACTTGCAAATGCTAACAGTTGTCCCTTCAAATTAGTACACGCTGCTAAGGATTGAATTTGAGAAAGAAGCAAGAGTTAGGCTGGGCATTTTCAATTCCAGACCCAAAAATCCACTTTGCATTCATTCAGCAGCCTCCTTCCATTCCTGGCCATCGATCCTGCTCCGCTGCATGAGCCACTGCTCAGACCAAAGAAACATAAAAGCTTTTAGTTAAACTTGCACTCACGCCTCCTGTTCTATGCCAAGAATATGAAAATAACACTGATTGACTATCTTCCTCTTTAACTGTGGTCATGATGAGTTTCATTGTAGTCCATGATATGAAGCTGTCCAACACTGCTTTCCTGGAGCTTAGGCGAGAGGTTATCGGGGCTTGGAGGGGCTTTTGACTCCATGCTTGGATCTTTACATAGTTCAGTCTTTAGGGCATCAGACAGCCTGTTGATGGTGACCCCCTCCTCATCACACTGGCTCTCACTCTTGTTGCGAAATAATTCTCGTGCCTTCATTCCGAGGAAGCTCTTGGAGCTGGGGAGTGAACCTACAGTCAGTGGGACAGTAGTTGAGGGCTCCAGCAACACGGACGTCTCCCAGCGACTGCTCAGCCTCTGGTTCTGGGGTTTTTCCGGGGTGGAGAGCTCGCTGCTGCTGCCCCCCTTACTGCTACTGCTGCCTCGGGTGCTGGGAGGTTTGGTCTCTCCATTTCTACCCATGGTTTCGTCACTGTGTCCTGCTGTATCTTCGTTACCACAATCCACCCTGCTTGGGGAGGAGAGAGGACACAGTGTCAAGGAAATCACAGCAAGTAAACAGTGGAGAGGGAAATGTTGGCCAGGGCAGATTACTTTGATTACTTTCCATTTCTGCCTCTGGCTATGTACTTCAACAGGTTTCCTTTCACAGTTCTGTGGCAAAGCAGGAGTGACAGGGGGTAACCAGATGTGTCACACACTCAGCTTTGCAACATCCACTGTTCTAAGTCCCAAACTGACAATAATGCAACATGGGTCCTGCAGATTTCACACCCCCACCCTCACCTTTCTTCTGCTGCTTCAGCTGCTTCTGTTTTATCATCTTCAAGTTTTTTCAGTAGGCTGCTCTTCTCCAGCCGCCCAAACAGATCCAAGATCTCCAGCTCGAATGCCTGGGTGATTCTTTTCTGGGCCTTGTACCTGCTTTCTACTGCCTGCAGCTGACCCCTGAACAGAGAGAGAAATCACAGTGTCCAAAATCTCCAGATTGTGCCTCAGCTGTGACAGTGCATCTGTCAAAGCACAGCTAAAATATTACAGAGGAAACCCCTACCTTGCTTGGATTTTAACATCTTCCAGGTATTTCTTTTGCTCCAGGAAGAGGTGGTCCTTTTTTGCAAGCTGAGATTCCAGTTCAGCTATCCTTTTCTGGGAAGCATCAAGCCTTTGGCTTTGCTGCTGAACACACAACTTTGCTTTCTCCAGTTCTTTCCGAAAAGCAGTGTGCAACATTTCAACCTCCTCGAAGCAAACAACACAATGGTAAAGTATAATTTGATCCTGTGTTATTTTTATTGGTGTTTAGACATGTTTCTGATGTTATAAATAGGCACATTTTAAAGCAAGCTAGAATAAAAGCAGCATTTCTAAAAACAGATATAGAAAAGCAGCCCTGCCGAGGATGTACACTATTAAAATAAGTACACATCACTGGAATTTATTAGCACGTTAATGTTCCTTATGAAAACCTCTTTTCATCAAAGCACTCTCGCTGCCAGTTCTGCACTGGATTAGAGTAGACAAACTCAATTTTAAATCCATTTTTCCAACACGATCTTTATTAAATGCCAGTAGAAGACTTTTTTTCTGTGTATTATTCACCTTCTTTAATTACGTGCTCTCACGCAGGAACAGTTATATTGTTGTGTTAGTTACTTGCTTCTAATTAGAAAAAGGTTTCTTTGAAGTCAGGAAGTAAAACCATATGACCCACAGAAGTTTTAGTGAAGTCACTGGTAACTTTTAATAGGAAAATGACTGAGTGGGAAGGCTGAGATGCTCATTTTAAAGTAGCACCTCACAAAACCCCGTAAAATCCTTGTTAAGATCTTTCCACAAATTCTGGCACTACTACCCTGCATTATTTTACCAACAATCTGCTGTCAGTTATATTGCAGCACAGTAAAGTCTTGGCCTTTGGAAAAGAAATTGCTAAGAATTCACACAAGGTGGCTAAAAGTGACCCCAGGTGTACCCCAATAACTCCTTTTTAACTTACTGAAGGGGCACTGAAGAGATTCCTCAAACCCACAGGGCACAAAATATCTGAACAGAAGATCAAATATAAAACCAACTCTCTGAAAATCCATTTCAGAACAAAGAATCTGTTAAGTTTACAAGGCCTTTTGTTCTGAACTCAGGGCTGGGAACTGCTGGATGATGACCTCAAGGGAAATGTCCCCAAAAGTCCTCTGCACTGGTACCTTTGTGGTGTCCGTGTGCTTGTGCTGCAGCTGCTCCAGGTACAGCTCGTTGACCTCCCCAAGAACCAGCAGCTGCCTGTTCAAGAACTCCATCTGCTGTTGCACCGATTCACTGTTGGAGAGCTGGGAAGGGAAATGAAACAGAATCCCACACTGGGATGAACACTTCAGCAGGAGAGTGCCAGCTCTCAGACAGGCACTGTGTTCACAGGGTATTTTTATAAAGAAGGGAGACAAAGGCTAAAATCCAAGGCATCATGGATAGTCAAATGTTAAATAAATTTTTTTCATGAAGAACTTTTCATTTCCATTCAACTTCTGACATGAACAGTATCTATCAGAGGTCAGGATTTAGCAGAACTTTAATACAAACTCATAATGCTCAATCTGAAAATTCACGCTGTGGAAAGAGCCAAAATAAGAAATTTCAGAAGCATTTGAACTGCATTTAGAGTTTCTTCAACAAAACACATTTTTTCTGTGGTTTTTTTTTTTTTGTGCAATTAATATCAGACTTTATGGAGCTCAGCACAGGCTTCTTTCAGAACAAGAAAGAAAATCATCAGATAAAAAATAATCAGAAAGACACAAAGGGACCCTGGGAACATTGACTTTTCTTACCTTTTGAGAAACTTGGCTAAGCAGCAATTCAGTGTGACACACCTTGTTGTTTGCTTTCTTTAATTCTAACCTCAGATCTGCTATCATGTTCCTGCAGTCCTCCAGCTTGGTCTGTTCAAGTGAAACAAAAATTACTCAGGGTTCTGCAACTTCACTAAGGACAGCAAAGGCACAGGGCTGGGAGGCTGTAAAACCCCCAGCACTGGAAATCAATTTATACTGACCCCTCCAAACCAGCTAAGAACCTGCCTTTTTCTATTTTCAAGCTGAAGACAGGACAAAACAGAACTATAAAAGGACAATGACTTAAGTTAAGCACTTCCAATTATGCACTGTCTTATTCTGAATCAGGACAGTATCTCTAATAAAAATGTGCAGCTTTCTCTCAGGTATTTCATGTCTTGTTATTAAGAAGGTTATTTTTAAAACCAGTAAGAAGACAACAAATTTGTTGACGCTTCATACCTGCAATTCCTGGCTCTGGTTGTAGAATTCCTCCCGGTCGTGCTGCAGCTGTCGGATCTGGCTGTGAAGCTGAGCCACAATATTATCGTGTTCCTCCTGAAACTGGTGGTACCTTGCTTGTTCTTTCTGCAGACTCAGTTTCAAGGCCTGGATCTCCTTTTCCTGCAGTTTCAGCTGATCTTTCTGTTAAGAATCCCGCACAAGGCATCAGACAAGACACCTGCTTAGCAGTCAGGACATCTACCCTCAGCCAAGCAAAGCTGTCATTGACAGCATGCAGGCAAACATTTTTCCACACCTAAAACATTTTATACAGAGCATGTTCTCAAGGCTTTTGGGGTTTGGCTTGGTTTTGGCTGAAAAGGAGATGAAATGGTGATAGGAATGGACAGGCTGAAAACTCACTGCCACATTCAAAGGCACTATGAGCAACAAGCTATCTTTCCACTGCCTCTCATGCTTTCAACAGGGACTTGGGCCTCACAGCTGAAGCAACAGTTCATCTTCCAAAACGTACTTGGAAGCCTATTTTTGGCTCTTGTAGTAAATTATCAGAGGGTGAAATGTTGATGGAATTAGCTATAATATGACAACACAGAATGAAGCACACTTAAATCTGTACTGAGACATCCTTCAGTGCACTTATAACTTCAAATTCTATCACAGTGAACACCTCTGGAAAAGCACACTTGAATTTTCAAAGCTTTTGCTATTACTCCTCAACCAAGGAGCAAAAGGACAACACTTTATCAAATATGCAATAAGGTGTTTAGCCAAGCATTGAACAACCCTCCATTAACAGAGAAGCCTTTACCATTATCCAAAGGCAAGTGCTGGCAGGGGTCAGACATGAAGGATTCAGCTGCCTATACTCAACTACAAACTCCTGACAATAACAATGACAGTGCACAGAACTCATGCCTGCTCACTCCACAAACACCGACTTTAATAAGGTGACAAATGAGGCTTCTTTGTTAATTGAGTGGGACCAAAAGACATCAGCCAGGCCAATTAACACTTGTTGCAGCCCCAGTGCGTGTCAGCCACTGGTGGAGCTGCGGCCCTGCTCACCATGGCAGCGTTGTGCTCCTCCAGAGCCGTGGCTTTGATGACTTTGCGCAGCAGCCGGCGGTTGCGCAGCGCGTGCTGCTGCCTCTTGAAGCGCTCGTACAGCAACTGGTTGTGCAGCAGAAGCAGCTGGTTCCTCAGGGTGTGAATCTCATCCGAGGGGGGAGAACCTAGAGTAGGAGGCAGAAGAGGTTACTGAGCTTCACTTTCTGCTCTGTTTGATCTCCAGCACTAAATTGTAAACATTTTTCCCAAAGCAACATGTATATCCTTCAAATGGATTGCTCCTTCGATTAAGGAAAGAAAAGCTAAGCCATCACCACCACAGAAGCCTAAGAGCACAAAACTAAGAAACAGAAACATAAATAAGCAAGAAAAACAATCAGTTTTAGATTCAATGAGCAGTGAGAAGGTGGAAGGATCTGTCAGGTGACCAGCAGCACTCTGAAGCTTAGTAAGTGTGAAATGGTCAAAAGCAGAAGTGTCTAGAATTCTGCATTTTTCAAAGATGAAAAAAGCAGCTCATCTCTCTGGAACACAGCTATCTGCTAAGCAGACAAACCATGACTTAGTGGAGGGCATTATCTTTCTGCAGCATTAGTTAAAAACCCACGAGCAAAAAGTATGCAGGTCATTGTTTAAGCAAGTCTAATAATAGAGGAACAGATTGCCAAAACACATGAGAAATTTCCTCACCTCCAAAGTGAGTCCAGTCAGCAGATTTGCTTGGCAGAGACAATCTGAAAAAAGAAAATGCAGCATTAACAGGTAAGTTTAGGTATAAAAATGGAATGTTCACCTCAAAAGAGCTTATAGCCTGGTAAAAGTACAATTAAGGTCAGTTGGTATAAAAAGATTAGGGAGGAACTGTGCAGCTGCTTTTCTGGCACAGCTTAAAATTAAGCCAACATAAAAAAAGAGTCTGCAAAGTAAGATTTTCAGTCACCTACTTGTTCAGCTCCTTAGTGTGTGCATCTGCTCCCTGCTGAATCAGCCTGTCCAGCACTTCCACGGGAGAAGTTGAGGACATACAGTCTTCATCCTGCGTTCCCTTGGCTTTCTTTAGCAGCTCCTCAGTCTTCTTGCCAACAAAGAGGTAGGCAGTCTTTGGTAATGCAACCTCAAAGAGGTGCTCATAGAGGGGAGGCTGCCCACTCCCAAACACCACTCTCCTTTGTGCTGGTACTTTGCAAGGGCTGGGAGTGAGAATACTCGGCTCCCCAGAGGTTCCTTCCCTGTTCCCAGCAGGGCTTTCCCCAGGGCCTCCACAGGGCTTGTCTATGGGAGTAAACGTTTGTTTGGGTGTTTCCCGTGCACCCTCAGGCCCAGGCTTGTCCAGAGATGTTAAAGGCTCAGAGGTCTGACTGTGTCCCTGAACACTGGAGGCTGCTGAGTGGGTTTTCTTCTGAGAGCCTGACAGACTTTCATTTGTGCGGTAAAATGGGGAGTCAAATCCTCCTCTAGGCACCATGTGTTCAGCATCGGTCGTGATCTCGGAGATCTCTTTAGATATTGCATCTGAGGAGAGGGGGAGCATCATGATGCCTCTGGTATTTCAACAAGACAAACATTTTCTTAGCTAAGATGTAGGTAAGGAGGGCAGACATTACCTTCCTCTCTGTCCTTCTCAGCGCTATCTTCAAACGACAACCCACCTAAAAACTCTGCAAGATCACTTAAGGTTACTGAACTTTTACTACTGGGTATGTCTGAAAAAAACAGAAAACAAAAGTTAGTTGTACAGGTGCTGTTTTCTGCAGCCTTAGCACAGCACAAAACACAAGTCTTTTACTGCTGCAAGGTCCTTAGAATAAAGGCTTGTCCCTCCTTCAGATGCTTCCTCAGAGCAGGAAGTTATCTGACTCCTGTTCCATTCCATGTGGAAAACAGTTCAGAGATCAGTCACAGGTCAGTCCTGACCCCAAAATGTAATTTTGTAAACTTAACATCTGCTATTGCACAACCTCTGTGAAGAAGGATGTGCTGTTTGCAGTTTAACCTATTAAATAAATAAGGTGGCTCGTGTGCACTGTGACAGCTCTGCTTCCACATTAGCATTAACCTCCCCTTTAGCTTCTGAGCTGGCTCCAAAAGGACACAGCACCAGCCTGAAAAAAGGAAGTTTAGCAATCTGATGTAATACAGCCTTGCCAATATATAGCAACTGATCAAAACTGAGACAGCAGCTGTGGGATACACACTCAAATCTGCAGGATGGAAACCTCATGCTCAGCTCGGTCACAGACCAGGAACTCAGTGAAAAACCTCACCTGTTCTTCACTTGGAATTCAGAATGCTCAGATTCCAGTGGTACTACACAACTACGCCATGGAAAACCAGCTCTAAATTTCACTATCATCTCCACTGTGAAGATGGTAAAGATTCACAGCACAGAGGTCTCAAATACAGTGCCGAAATCCCTTTCTACAGTTGTCACAGATGAGATGACAGAAAATGAAAAATTGAATCTACAATTACCATTAAAAGTTGATTTCAGTATTCCACAGGACTTTTAAAAAAGTTCAAATACAGCAATATAATTGTATATAGAGAAGTTTTTCCAGAGGCCTTTAAGAGGGGGCATCATATCTACCTTTATGGGCAGCCTTTACAGTTTGATCCAGACATGGGACATAAAACTTGCTGAAGCAGAATTTAATATACAACTTGCTGCTTCTAATAAAAATAATCATCCTGAAAGAATCAGCTTTTATAAAAATAAATATCCTTTTTCAGCCTTCAGTGTAGATTTGTATATTTAAATATGCAGGAGAGCAAGGTAAAACAATAATCTCAAGCTACTTCTGAACATGAATAGTTAAAATGAAATCAAAAGCATCTCAAGAAGCATAGCTGAATCACAGGTTAAGGCAGGATCCTGGAACTACAAAGAACTCAGGGAAAAAAAATCCTGTGGGAAAGTGTTTGGGAATTGGAATATGTGTCAATAGCAGCTGGAGTTGTTTACAATAGGTTGTTGTAATGGGGAGAGGAAAATGGAGTTTACCCAATGATTTATCGCTGTTTATGACATTTTGCTGTCGGTACAGTGAAGGCCTCCCAGAATCTGGTTTGTCCTCCTGGAAAACAAAAGAAACCCAGAATACATTAATTGCCTTAGATTTTGTTGGCAACTGTGCAGCTGGAAATGGCAAAGGATATCTAAACTTAGAAGAAAATGAGTTTTTGCAGTGAAATGCAACATTTTTTTATAAACCGGCTACTCTGATCTTTCTCAGTTAAGGTCACTGAATTAAGGCAAGTCAATGAAAAAAAAAACCCAGATTAGTTCAGCAGAAAGATTTTGTAATACCTTTTTAGGAGGTGTGGCAGCAGCTGAAGGGAGTGAAACAAAGTCATCTGAAGTGCAGGGTGGAGGAGGAGATGTGGCTGGTGTTCCCAAAGGTGTTCCTTTCCCCCCTGCTGAAAAGGAGTACAAGTTCTCTCAGCAGGCTCCCCCTTCCTCCTTTCAGCTGAACATTGTATGTGAAGAATTGTACATTTAAACACAATTTCATAGCATTTACTTCTTAAATCTCTTTCAACTGTTTATCAATACAAAAGTGCAGTTTCCCAAAAGCTGCTTCAGACTTTGGCACTGAATTCACAGATTTCGTCTCTCAGCTTGCATCAGCACTGCTCTAGGTGAGGTACTCAGTTCACAGGAGTAATCACTCAAGCCTATCAACTGGCATGATGTGGCATTCCCATTTAAAAACTGACAGTAAAATTTACAGCCAGAATTTCCAGTAGAATAAACCTTGAAGGCCTAATTCCAAAATGCAGCACGTACCAGATGAGCCAAAAGCTTTGCTGTAGGGTTGTGATGCAGACTGGGATGACTCTGATGGGACAACGCCAGGGGATGTCGGTGGTGTTGTCATACCACACACTGCAGAAGGGCTCCAGATGGTGACCTGTGCACAGAGTGAAACACAGCAGAGCTCAGAAAAGGAACGTGTGAGGCATCTGGATCCAGGTTCTCACACAGGAAATCAGGCAGGGATTAAATGTGAAATGAACACCAGCTTCTGAAGAGTTCACAGCACATCTCAAAACTGTGAATTTTAAAGACTGGCATAAGAGACTATGAAAGTGCAAAGCATGGAAACTTGCTGGGCTTCCTCTTCTGCTTTACCTGCTGTGGCTCAGTTGACAGCCTCGTGGACTGTGGGCTCAGAATCTGAGGTAGCTGCCCTGGCATTTGTGATAGTGTTAGCCGAGGAGTGGAATATGGGGTAGAAGTCCCTGAAAGTTTAAAAAAAAAATAAAATCAAAATTCAAAAGTATCCAACACATCAAATACAAACTGAGGTTTCTTCTGGCTAGGACTCAGAGGCTTTAAATCAAAGCATTTCAAATCTATTAAACATACACATTTGTAGGTGGAGACTCTTCTTCCAGCCCAAGACAATATCTATTGAATACATCACATACTACAGCTTTCTTTTTTTGGTTGTTGCTGTTTTAGGGTAGGGAGGACAGGGGGGGATGAAGAGACAACTTTGTGAATATGCTGTATGTCTGCACATAGAAAACATATCTATATATTTGTTTTTTTAATTATGATTAATTTTCTGGTGCCTAAGAATCAGACTTCAAGCGGGATAAATTAGCGAGATGGATTTTTCTGCTCTAGGGCCAGCTCTCCTCCACCAATTGGGTATTGATTAGCCATCAGGCAGGTCTTACCATAGCTGCTCTGTGTGTCAATGTAAGAGCTGGCACTGGGGTCAGTTTGATGATGTTTTAAGCTTGTGCAGAGTTTCCGAGACACAGAGTAATAACCATCTTCATACGAGGCTTCTGCAGGGTCCAGGGAGATTTTGGCACATTCTATCACAACATCATGAGTTTCTAGTCTTTTCCACCTGCAGACAGTTTTTGGATCCAAAAGAGTAAGTTAGTCAATTATTGTTAAAAACAAGAGTTCCTGGAGATAGGAGGAATTGGCTTGTAGGATGGCTCATTTGTTCCAGACAGCTTTGCATGCTCCCAGCCAAACTGGAACAAGGCACCAGACAGAAATTGCAACCAGACGACTTTTGAGAGGGGATCTCAAAGAGCAGACAAACAGCTTTGACACAGAGATCCATAAAGGTCTGCCATGAAGCACTCTGGAAAGGAGGAACAGCATACGAAGACTTGGTTGATCCTGAGCTTCAGCAGCTGTAGAAATCAGCTCAACTACACTCAGATGTTGGTAGTCAAAATTTAGACATGCCAGCAGTGAGGGAATCTGTATTATTTAAACAAACACTGTCTGCAATGCCAGTTTCAGATCTGTGTTTTTCCTCCCAAGTTTGGGGAATGTTTTTTACTATTACTGTCTCCTTCATCCTGAAAACTACTTCTCACTAAATTAAGCAGCCAGATTAGATCGGCCCAATATTTCAGGGGATGGAAGTTCACTGGAAAGAAGAGAAAGCCCAGAAGGCTGTCTGTTAAAGGCTTGGTTGCTTTTGAAAGTAAGATATTCTCTGTCCAAGATACCAAAACAGAAGGCTTCCACTGGTAGGTTTGTGCCAATTGTGCTCCTGAGTGGTGCTACCCTCCCCCCTGCAAAACTGAGCATTGTGACATTCAATGGGTTCCCAGTTAGGAGTGATTTCCTAGTGGCTCTGAAAAGCAGGGCAAGAGCACTACTGTGCAGCAACAAGAGTCAAATTCTCCTCTTCAGTGGCTGGGCCTGTGGAGACAAGAGAAAAGCAGCAAGTGGTGCTGCTGCAGGCAAATGAGCCTATTGCTAAAGAAAACTAATACAGCTGATAATGTTAACACATACCTGTTAAAAGAACTGATCTGTTAAATGAACCAATATCTAGGTACCAAAACAAGACACACTGAAGCCATTTTAAACACTTAAATCCCATCAAATACTTCAACAAACCCAAGGAATATGACCCAAACCTGCAGCCAATGAAGCATCTCTGGTAGTTTCACTTTATTCATTATAGGCAAACTGGTTTAGATCTTTATGAGGATGTTTGATCATTAAGTCATAAAAATAAGATAAAGTTAAGTAGAAGACAGATGCCATCCCAGACACAAAATGAATTTAGAACCCCGGCATTGTTGTTAATGACCTTTCAGAACAGTTTTTGCTTATTCATCCAGCTGTAAGCTGGGATGAAGAGTCTGTGTGTTTACCAGGTGCACCTATGGATCTGGGTGGCAGAACACCCCCACACAAACTGCTGCTGACAGAAAAGGTTTTGCTGCAACCTTCTGAAATAACCCCACTGCAAGCTGCTCAATTTGAGCCTTTCCTGGTAGCAGAGAGAACATACAATACCTTCGTGGGTCCAGTTCATGGTCCTTAGATCCAGTCACAAGCTCTGGATGAATCCGCACATGTTCCATCATTGGCTGGGAGGAAGAAGAAGGACTTGTTACCAGTGCAGCACCTCTGAACTGCACTAAAGCACACAAAGCTGATGAGCAAACTACTGATCCAAATAATTCAGAACGTTACATTTAACACAAACATTTAACACATCACCACAGCTTCAAGAATTGATCCCCAAGTGAACTTCCAGTCAAATTGCTCATTTTTATACTGTTTGGTTGATCAGGCCTCAGCTGAATTGGCAAATTAATTGGATTAAATTGGAATACATATCTATACATTCCTTGCCTCAGATAATACACAGATGAGCAGCATTTTACCTTGACTACTTCTTCAAAGGTCTCCAGGTTTTCCTTCATACTGTAGTGAGAGCGCAGAAAGGAGACAAAATTGCAAGGATACATTCCATAAAGACGATGAAAGAGAGAATAAACGCTGGCATGAAGATGGACAAGATAAATCTCTGCCACATGACCTGGAAAAAGTAGTTAGAATCTTTTTCATTACATTGGAGAAAAGAACGAAAGTTCTAAGAATGCAAGCAAAGTACTTTTAAATTTGAAAGTCTTCTGGGGTACAAGTAGTCCCTAGTGAAACTGTGAAGTCTTCTCAGAAAACAAGCAACACTTAGTCATCAGCTCACAGCAAATCCAGAAATTAAGATAAGGACCATTAGCTCCAACCAGTGTGCTGTCCTTCTCAAAGCACTGCTTTGTTTTTATTCAAGTTAAAAACTCAAACTCCTCTAGATAGTGAGCCAGAGCAAGACTGACTGAATGATTAAAAAAGGAAACTAAGGTTTGTTTCACTTCAAAAGGTAAAAACTAAAAAGCTTGTAGCCACCAAAAGCAATCGCAACAGACAAATCTTAATATCCACCTCAGAAGTTCCAATCCTACTTGCAATGCAGAATGGCTCTCTAAATAGCAGCTCTATGTGCTTAACACAGCATTTGTTCATTCAGCCATGAGCCACACTCACAGATACTGCTGGTGTTAAACATCAGACCCCTTACAACAAATTAAGCAAAGCCAGGGCTGTGAGAAAACCAGTTTTACCAACCTTCATGACTATTGACAGTTGCACATTAAAAGAAAATGTATGTTTTAATTAAATGTATGCTAAAATTAAATGAAAATATATATTGCCTCTTTCCCCTCCCCATTTATATCTGGGAATATCAAATTCCCCAAAATCTGCCTCAATCATTAGCATTTTCCCTTCTTTCTCCATTAAGATCAATCTCTGCTTTTCACTGTCATCAGGGCAGTACTCTGGTTCAGTGAAATTTCATGCAGTAGCAGCACCACATGGAAGATTCTAAGAGACTTCTAAATTCTGAACAAAGAACTTCCCCACGGTCTCAAAGAACAGACCAGCTTGTGGGCTTAATACACCATCTTCTGTGTTTAAATAATCTCAGACCATTAAGAGTCTCACAAAAGAATGTGCTCACCAAGTGCACACGAGTCTCAAGGATACTGCTAAACCACAACTGCATGCAACAAAGTTGAAATCTCACCTGGATTCTGCAAGCACCAGGCTGAGAGACGCCCAAAGATACCAAAGAAATCATGAAGGTACTGTTTGCCAGACTGAGGAATCATTGGCAACATGGTTATTAGCACTAGGACACCTGTGGTGAGTACTACTACATCTGTGTCAGTCTGCAAGAAGGGAAAAAACCTGCATTAGTTAAATGTGTTGAACTTATTTTTTTCCAAGGATGAAGTGAACACTGAATCATCATCATGGAAAAAGTTCTCTATTGAAACAGTCCCTCTGAAACCTACCAGAACTTAATGATCCAAGATTATTGAGTTTTTTCAAACAGAACAACTTGAAGAAAAAATAGATTTGGGATTCTTGCTCCTACTCTTCTGCTTTTCTGTATAAAAACTTGACTTAGTTAAAAAGGGAGCATCACCACAGTTCCACAGCTGAGTAAAAAACAATATTGGTATGTGAAGCATCTTATGTGCCACCTTCCTTCCTTCCCAGAGCTAAACACACACAGCATTGAGAGGCTCAGAAACTGCAGATCTGATCAGGGTGTTCAAGTGTATTGGCCAGTTACCAACACAGGGGTCAAAACCTTTTCTACTAAACCTGGCTGCTGGCTCTGGCTGCTGGCAATTTCACCAGGCAGTAATTCCAACAATGACTAGAACACCTTGGCTTGTGCCACAAGAAAGGGATGTGGCAGTACAAACCTTTGGCTGCATGAAACAGGAACAGAGGATCAAATTTTAGGAAAGGACTCAGAAAACATTCAAACTCTTTCCTTGCTTCCCCAGTTTAACACACATTTTCCTTGGTAGCTGCAGCAGCAAGCAAGCTTTGGCAGCACAGGGTGCACAGAGAACAGGTCAGGCTATGAGCAGGTGCTGCTGAGCTGCTCTGGGTATGGCCCAGGAGGCAGTCAGTTTTTAGGGATTTATCCTCCTCTGTGTGTCTATAGCCTCTACTCTCCCTCAGTCACACCAAACTTATCAGAGCACATTTCCTGTCCATCCCTACCCTCTGGCCACATCCCCAGCACCTCCACATCTCTGTCCCACTCCTAGCAGCTTTCTGACACACTTCACTCCTCTCTCAGTCACGGTGCAAAGGGCAACAGATCTTGTCAGGCACATCAGGAGTTCCAGTAACAGCAGCTGGAGCTGCTGCTTTGGCAGCTACAAATTTGTGGTGGTTTTGTTTTGAAGAGCACTGGCACTTGGCTGCATCGTGCATTTAAATGTGACTTCATGACTAATGTGGATTCTTCACTATCTTAATAAATTCCATTACTGACAACGCATTCTGTGTCTCAAAGCACTTTCGATTCTTCATTTACTGGTACAGTACTGTACAGTATTATACCTGATCAATCTGTAGATGGGGAAAAACCCACAAAGCTTGGGGAAACAGCTACCTCCTTGTAATCCATCATGTCAGTAGCTAAGAAGGGAAAGTCTGCTAATTCCAAGGTAATTTCACCATGGAATAGTCCAGTGCATAGCCCATCTACACTGCAAGTAGAGGACACACAAATTCAATTTGCACCAGTGGGAAGTTACTGTATTTCTCATTAGGTTCACATTCAAGATATCCATCAACTTTACCAAGGGCCCTCTTGTCTTTAATATATTTTGGAAAAGTTTTCATAAACTTTCCTAACTCACAGTGACAGCAGAAACAAGATAGTCAGCAATAACAGGATCAGCACAGAGTATTCAGCAGATACTAATAGCACTGAGGCTTAACTAAATGACATCAAAACAGGAATCAAATGCCTTGCATCTGTATGCATCTTTACATCAGGTGTTTTATGGACAGCACTGACAGTTCTTACCTTGAGACATTTAAGTAATGAAAGCAGGAGAGGTGCTTGAGAAAGTTTGTGTTTCCAAGATGGTTGTCGTCTTATCACATGTCCCAGCAGAGAGAGGGTGGGTAAACGAGTAGCAGCTTTGCCCATATAATCATTAATTTTGTCCAGTAGATGCTGATAAGAGTCGTAGAAAGGAGGAAAAGAAATGTGTTTATATTTAACTGCTCTATATTCTTTTTCACCAACCTATATTCAGCAGTTTGTCAATATGGAAACTATGGGCATTCTACAAATGTACAGGATCTCAGAGGAAAGAGAACCCTACAGTAACTCTGAGACTACTGGCAGACAAATGCAAACTATACAAGCCAGAATCAGTCACTGCACTTCAAATATATACTGCACTTCATATATACTTATGTTTACAAGTAAATAATAAAAAAATTTTAAAAAAAATCTGGGCAGCAGCCAATTCATAGTGCTATTTCCAACCTATTTAAAATCCTTACTTGCTCTCAAAATACCCAATTTGTTTTAGGCTAACACATCCAGCAGCAGGAGCACTGTAAAGAGACAACATTAATCCTCCAAACCCTTTCCTTTTTAGAGGTTCTTTGCTTAATTTGGTCAGTTTAGGCAACTCAAGAAACAGAGACCTCTGAAGTTTTTTTTAAGCTCAAACTACTCTTACTACAGACATACTACATCTCTCCAGTAAGGTAATTCTACACCAGACTGGAACCCCAGAGTTTTAACAGATGCTATTTAAAGGCTGCTTCAATACCAGGCTAAAATCTGCCATAATAAGATTTTTTTTTTTACCTTGTCATGAGGCTCTTGCAGAGTGGACAGAATATGCAGTGCCTGCTGAGAATTGGTTTCCAAGTAATAGTCCACCAGGTTGTTGACAAGCATAGGCCCACGGTCTGTCAGTTTGGGGAGAGCAAGGAAAAAACCAGAAACAGTCTCAGTACATGAAACATGAAGCACTTGCTACAAGGACATTGCAGAACTTTTAAGCAACTATTACACAATTTCTAACATAAAGCAGTCCTTGGTGTTTAGCAGACCTTTGGGAAAATGAGACCTCTCAACCACATTTCTTGGTTCCAAACCATTCAAGCGATTGCATTTGGAGTCGGGAACCAGGTTTTTTAACAACCAACAATTACTGTCTAACCATAAAACCTACAGGTAGCTGAGCTGAAAGGGTACTTTACCCAGTAAAGTGTTCAGGAGCGACTTGATGTTCTCTCCCTTCAGAAGATAAAGGAGAGCAAGTTCAGGGACAAGGACACTGGCAATGCTCTCATGCTCTGAAAAGGCTCTGTCAGCACAAGAATGCCTCAACGGCAGCAATCACTTCTCACAAAGTCTGAGTCTGTTGTTTTGTTTGGGAGTAGGGCTTTTTGTGGGTCTTTTTGTTTTTTTTTTTTTAATTAGCAAAATCCCACTGGTTCCCATAATGGGGATGACACCTAATTCTTTCTAGATACACTTGACAAAGAAAGTTTCATCAGCTCACACCTGAGGCTCTGCCTCAGGAAAAGCCAGTCATTTTGTAAGAGTTTTAACAATTATGTAATAGGCCATCCAGCAGCCATGCCATTAAACAAAATGGAATGAAGAGAAGCCTCAATCCTTAAAGCAATTTCAAACCCAAATATCAAGAGCTTCTTTCAAGCTGCATTTGCAAACACAGTGTTTGATAGCAAAAACCCCACATTATTCTACCTTTATTGATGTAAAAGCAAAACGCTTCCGAAAACTACACAAAAGGATACATACCACAAATGAGATTATCTTTGAATGCAGCTGTTATATCTTCCAGGACACCCAGAATTGGAGAATCCAGCATTGAGAGGAGCTCACCAACATTTCCTTGCTGTGCCATGATGCACGTACTGACATGAATGTGGAGGTTAAAACTTCAGGAAGTTCTTCATTGGTGTCTTTCTACCAGACTAGGAGAGAAGAGACAGCAGATGAGTGAACTTTTCCTTTTCCCTTTCCATCTAAAATCCCTCATCTCTCCTACTTCTTTTCCACACAAGTGCCCATTTAACACTGAGAGGATTGTTAGGGTTTCCACACCTGCAATAAAAGCTGTAAGAGTTTCCAAAAAGCCAGTGAGTCATGAGGAGGGTTTTCTTCATGTTTTTCACATAGACATTAATCTGTTTTGCAGAAGGCCTCAGTATCTAGACTGTCAGAGCATTCTCTTATCATATTTTTGAATTTGCTCTCCAGGTCAGTAAACTGAAGCTAAAGTTTTGAATTAAATGCAAAAAGGCCCCTAGAATCCCTCCATTCTTGAGTTCTTACAGCAATTCCTCCTCAAACCACCTTTCAAGTCCTTTGCATAGAGGACTAAACTCTAGAGAAAACACACACCTCCAGATCCTTCTCCACTCCTGTGACCAGGAATTCCAGATCAGGAATTCCCTGCCCTGGGCTCTGCATTGTTGCACACTCAGAGATCTGGGCTTTAAGACTTTTCAGCGTGGTCAGGCTGCAGCTGTTGGGAAACTCAGGCAGGGCTGCTGCAGCTGCTGCTCCTGGGCAGCCTGAGCACACCGAACACAGGCTGAGCAGCACAACACACCTTGACTTCACATGTGTGATTGTGAGTAATGCATCAAAAACTCTGCAGCAAAACCTGCACAAAGTATTAAATGCAACAGTGTGCAGATAACATGACTGGTCAGCTGCACATATTAAGTGAGAGCAAATCTAAGCCATTTCAGGCTTTTAAAACGGCTTCTTCCCATGTACAAGCATCAGAGAGATTCAGGTGTCACATCGACCTACCTACCTACCACAAAATGAATCAATTTTTATTTCACCCCTAAGAATCCTATGCTGAACCTTTCCCAGGGGAAGAATGAAGGTGGCTTTAGATCACACCTAATATTATCAGCAAGGGTTTCTTCTTCCCTCCCACTCTGAGCCAGAACACATTTTTCACTTCCTCCATGGAAGGCAGGACTGACACATACACAGTTTACACACGAAATTGTTTTTCTACTGCAGTTGTATTTACAGCACCTGTTCTGTGGATGAGCTGAGCTTCTGTCTGCAGTGCTGTCAGCCACACACCTTTCATGATCACTAATAAAGAAAAACCAGAAAGAGGTTAAGAAAAGGCATGATTTATTTCTTTCTTATCACACCAGACAGATGTTCAGAACAGCACTAAGTTTTTTACACAGAATAGCTGAGTTGTGCACCCCCTGCACGAGAACAGTCAGCCCTTAGTCTGAAAAACACCAAAGGGTGCTGCAATTGCTCTTTCCAGAACTGTCCACAGGTTAAGCTGTGCAATTGCCTCAAACTAGATGGCTTTCACAAGACCACAGATTTGTACTGTGACCCTTCAAAAGCAGCAAGTTTTACTTATGTCAGGTAGAATCTTACACAGAAAGGATTCTTCTCTATTCTGAACACAGAGTAATTCATTTAAGCCTTTAAATTCTATTCAAAACATTTTTAGGCATTAGCCAAGGACCACAGATTACTGCTCTATTTTAAATGATAATGCTGTAATTACCTATATACATACTACTTTTTTGAATATTTATGGTTAACAAAGTTACTGGACAGCAGGAGTTAACGAGTCCACCAGTAAACTTTGTCATTTGCAACATATCACTCTGCAGTTGCAGAACTGCCCAAGGTCACTTTTCTCAGTGCCACCAGACATCAGCTTACTTAATCTGGCACTGACTGCAAATCCAAAGGTGATAGTATGGCACCGTACTCAACTGGCATTTCAGTAGCAACAAACTGGCTGGAGCATTCCAGTAATCACCACTGCAGAACACAAAAGCCCCTGTCCTCAGTTTTCAATGATCATAACTGAATAGTCCAAATGAAACTTCAGTTCATGTACAAGCAACCAGCAGAGTCTGATCACTGCAGCATTTAGATTTAAATGTTATTTCCTTTCTAGTCTAATGCTGGCAAAATGCTAAACCTGCAGACTTAAAAGTGGCTGGGGAGTGTGAGCAAGACTTGGATAATAATAGAATAGAAACTTGGGGTGAGGGAAGTTGCTTTTTAGTGAAAGCAGAACGGATCTATGCTTTTCATAAAATCAGAGCTGGGAATTGTTGTGGTTTATGATTTTGGTTTGGGTGTTTTGGTTGGTTTTTTTTTTCCTCTACATTGTGCAGACTCCCAAGCTTCAACTCCTTCCTCAAAGCACTTGCTGTTCAGAAGACAAACAATGCTCACAGAGTGACACCATCCTTTCAAAAAGTTTAAAGCCACACATCCATGCAACCTAAGAAGTCAACCTTCTGCTCTGTTAGTCATTTTGAGGAATCAACTGCTTTTTTAGTTTCTAGTTATCATTATAATATTGAATTGACTCAATGACTGCATTTGGAACACTGTATGGGGAAGCAGCTCACTCCAAGGAATTCATTCCTTCATAAGCAACATGAATTAGTTGTCTAAAATCTCGTTAACAAAAGAGATGACCACACCCCCCAAGCAGCTGCAAGCAAAACCTGTTATGAGAATTAAAGCAGCAGAAACACAAGTCTCTGCTTTTTTATCCCATAAAAACTTTGTCAACTCTTCTCCTTGATTCCCACTCCATACCAGTGAAAAGAGTGATTTTTTTTTTTTCTTATTTTCCTTGAGCAATACCATTATACTGGACCAGATCTTAGTCACACCAGTAAAAACCTCAACAGCAGTTGCATTCATTCTGATATTGCCAGAGGAAAAGCTGCAGCCTGATGAAACCATAAAACACACCTTAGGAGAGACTATGGATGGGTTCTGGAAGTCAGGTTCAACAATACCTCTGCAGACAGATGGGGAAAACCCCGGTTTAAATGTTGAGTAGGTAAGAGGATTTCAAACTTTGGGCCACTGTGCTGGCACGAACAAACCCTGCCATCAGATAAGGGCGAGGCTGATAAGGCAAGCTCAGCTGCCGATAAGGACACACACATAGGTAACGGATCATTTCCCAAGCTCCCAGACTAAAACAGATGGCTCGAGTGACCTTGTGCCAATAAATCCAGCATCTTTTATTTAAACTTATCAATCGTGCACTGGAGTACTTTTAAGTGGAGCAGTCTCCACTCCAAAAGTATTCAAAATATTAATAAAAGCATTTCAAAGCACACCTGAAAATGTGGCAATGTTACACACAGGTACATCATGAGGTGAAAGTTCATCTGAAGTCACACCAAACCAGTCAACGTTGTCACCCCGTTATACACAAACGGCCACAACTTAAAAAAAGCAAATCACAGCACTTTTTTCTCAAGGTAAAGTCATTTGTCATTTTAAACTCTAAGTAACAACGAGATGCTCCAAATCTGTGCCCAACACAAATGAACAAGTCAGGAAATTCCAGCAATAGTCTTAAATCATGTCACACTTTTTTCAGGCAAAGGCAGCTGAATAAGTGGTTTACAGGCAACAGGCTTTTAGTCAGAAAACGCCGTGTTCTGGCAGATGAAGTTCAGCTCCGTGGTGTCAGAGTGATTTATCACAGTCCCACCAGGAATTTGTGATGTGATTTTCAAATCTTGTAGATAAACACAGGCCAGGTTAAGGGACCACCATCAGAAATAGCAGGATCAGCCCCTGACTGTCATGGTGTTTTGTATCTGGAATTGATACTTGTGTGGTGAACAGGACATCCCTGACATCTTTACAGTATCACATCACCGCCACGGCTTTCTGCTCAACTACAGTTACAAGATGAGTCCCTCTAATGCTTCCATCCCCAGATATTGCAATCATTCCTGCATCAGAAGAATTTCCACATCCCTGCAGCCATTCTTGCAACTAATAGGATTAAAACAAGTAAGTTTTCCATGTGATTTGAGTCACTGATTCTTCACTAACTTTTAAAGCTAGTTTTATACAAAAGATCCAAAGTACTTGGTAAAGAGTAGAAAAAAGTCTGATTAAATACCTTTTAAAATGCAACATTTTAATCTCACTGGAAAATATCACACCAACAGCACTTCTTATTCTTGTATTCAAGAGCTTCCTTAAAGATATACTTAGTACAAAGTATTAAAGTACCAATACAGCTTTGGAGCCATCTTACAGAAGAAGGAGAAGCCAACAAGCCACGAACCAAGTTTAGACTTTTTTTTCAGTAGCTAATTTAACTCCAACACAAAACAGTTTAAGCTACAAACTCGAGACAAAGGGAAAGACTGTAGAAATATTAATTGGAAAAGGCTGAACAGAGAAAGACACAGCAGAGTATTCCCAAAGATTATGACTTCTGTAAGTATTTATGTCGAGAAGATGTTCTTCTGTTCAGTGTATTTTTATCTCAAGCCAAATGAAAAAGCAGCTGGTAGTGCCAGTTATGCTGCTCGCAGGGGTGGGGAGGAGGGCGACACACCACAAACACCCTCGGCCTTTGCTGCAACACCCAAATTCAGACACCGGGAGCACCTGCTCTGGGGGTGCTCAGGGGGATCAATATCGGTATTTTATCTCTCCTCATTAACCAGCAGTTAAATTTAGGGTGTGCCAGTAAATGGTTATTGCCCCCTCTGCCCCAACAGAAAAGGGGATTTGATTTCAACACCACAAGACCAGAACCTTCAGATTTACACTTTTCCATCTGATTTCTGTTGCAGGTAAGGTCAGGTCACATCCCCAGGTATTGCTTAGGCAAAAGCCATGAACGAGGACAGAAGGATTTTACAGCAATTGCTTTCAAAGAAAAATTCAGATTGACAACACAGCAGCCCTTTTCACTCACATCTTTGAAATGTTGGTCATGAAAGGATTAAGCCTCAACCCCTCCCATTCACCACACAAAAACTGAAGCCTGTTTTATGTGTCCTAACCATGCTCAGTTTTACATTTCCCTCACAGTTAAACTAAACAGTGCCATTATACAAGTGACATAAGCAATGAATGAAAAGTTCCAGCAGGGAGAAAAATCACTGGTGGCATAGGAAAGCAAGCAGCTGATAGATCCCTTTTTCACCACCCAGAAATAATAACTCTAAACGCTCTTAACCACCATTCAAACTGATCACTACAACTGGCAGTACAATAAATTTAATTTATTTATTCATCTTTGAAGAATGAAGGTGTCTGGCTTCTTCTAATAGCAAATATTTTCCTGGTTATATTAAGCTCTGATACAAGATTCCATAACTAAACTAGATCATTATTTATAGCTGTAACTTGGTATTATACACATTCTCCTGTACTTTGTTACAGGTGCTTAACTGATATGGGAACAGGAATATCACAAAAACCCCAGCAAGCCCAAACAAAGAGAGAAAAACATATTCAGCAATATTTAAGATTCTTTGGACTCCGTGCTAATACACTACTGCTAATTGCTATTCATCACATTTTGGTCAGAGGGAAAATTGTTTAAAAACAATCCACGTCATAAAAAGACCAAACAAGGGGAACGGCTGTCACTTTACTCTCGGGCAGAAGCCAGGCTAACCAGCCAGCTACTAAAGGGAATCAGGGGATTACTGCAAATTCCTCACACACAACTGCATATATTAATAGCAAATAAATAAATAAGAACAAGCCCTGGCTTTCTATAACAATTTAATTAACACTACATGGAAAGTAAGTCCAACTGTGGAATCTTTTTAACTACAAACAGGTGATCAGAAAGCTCTAACACAAGGAGTGAGACTCCTAAATCTCTGCAGCATTTTTTTTGCCCCCAAGAGGAACCTTTTAAAATACTCACATATTAAGGCAGCAATTCAGTAAACCTTGAAACCACTGCAACCTATCTGATGTACTCATCAAGGCATTTTAACTGCTCCAAGAATTAAACTCAGCACTACACAGAACAATACCAAACGGCGTGTAACTGTAAAGTAAAAACAAAACACGAATAATGCCCAGGAAAGTGACAGCAATTCACCACTGCAAGAACTTCACCCTGGATCTTAATGTGCTACTCAAAGCAATGCTTATGCTAAGAAAGGAAACATCATTACTTGTCCTCATTATGTTTATTAAACTACATGAACATACAATACCAGACACTAAGCTGTAACATTCTTTCTTAAATACACACCTGTCTGCAACATGCCACAAAATCTGTTGCCGTTCCCTGCTTCCAACACTGCAAAGGGCTTTGATTCTTTTATTTGCTTATTATTGAAGAATCCCAAAATGGTTTGAGTTGGAAAAGACCTTAAAGACCATCAAGTTCTACTCCCTGTCAGTGGCAGGGACATCTTCCACTATCCCAGTTTGTTCCAACCCCCGTCCAACCTGGCCCAGGACACTTCCAAGGGATCCAGGGGCAGCCACAGCTTCTCTGGGCACCCTGTGCCAGGGCCTCCCCACCCTCACAGGGAAAGATTTCTTCCTAATAAATGAAAAGGTATATTTTCCAAATATGTATGTGTGTGTGTGCACCATGCATGCGTGTTACAGGCCATTCAGTTTGTACAGAGGCTGAATCACATCCCCAGCTCCTGTCAGGGCTGACAACAAGGTGCCTGGCAGTTGGAAGAATTTCAGGAATCAGGACAAGTCAACATCCCAGCAGTCCAGCTGCAAATAGAGCCAGCATTCATTTTAAACTACAAATAGTTACTGAAGACAAATATTTGTCCAAATACCAAAACATCTGCAGTTGGCCAATGTATCTCACAAGGGAATCCAGTAATAATGCGACTTTTTTAGTCACCAGGAAGGTAACAAAGAGTTAAGGTGTCAGGATTAAACACAGCCAGAGCTAAAATCATTTTAATTAAAGCTTACCTCATGACACATTAGATATTCTGACTATATTTTCACTGGTGTAAATCCATGCAATTCCCCATGAAAGAAATGGAGTGCTGGGTGAACTGGGTTACTAAAAAACCAGAACAAATGAACAGACAAAAACAAAGCAAAAAGGGTTTTCACTGAGTAAAGGATTTTAAGCCCCTGATTTTATTTTAAACTTCGGTGTGGCGTAGCTTTTTCTGATAAGCAGAATAGCCGGGTGCTGCTCAGCAAAGACAACAGCAGACAGATGGATTCCCAAGGTTTGCACTGATTATTAAAACTTCTAGTTTTCAAAGACTTAGTCTCTAGTAGTTCATATACATAAATTGAAGTGGAAATTTTTTCACCTAATGGGATCACTTCAGTAGTGTTTCAATTCTGACGGATTTACAACAAATATCCCCAGAAGTTAATGTCAGGAAACTGCAGGATCAGACCACACAAAGAATGAAAACCTGTATTAGCATTCACTGGAAGGTTCTCTGGAAACAGCAGTTCTGGAAAGAGTTCTGCACACAAAACCTGATCCCGGTTTCTGGGTCATTTCCAGGGGTTTTGAATCATACATTCCTTTAAGGCACGTTCTTCATTTCACTCATTGCCTTGTAAAAGATTCTTAAAAAAAAAAACAACCCAGCCCCGAACAGCAAGGAGAGAAGCTCTGCCTAAACTGATAAAACAATGATAGAGGATGCATCCACAGCAAACAAAGGGTGAAAACTTCAGAAATGCAGCCTTCCAAGTTCTTTGTGATAACAGGAAGCAAAATGTTTTATTGTAGAAGTAAACAACGTGCTGACTTCACATGACCTACCCAGGAGCAAGGAAATGAGAAAAGCCTTCCTCACCGAGGGGACAGACTTTAACAACTGCTTTATTTAATACCCAACCCCGGACAAGGGAGCCTCCTCAGCAAGTAACCGAGGCAGGGGGAGCCTGGAAATCGCTACTCAGCGTTTGCAATGAGGGTGCTCTGCCTTTTTCGATAAAAGGCGCAGAATTAAAAGGGCGCTTTGGCTGGTGGGGGGAC
>VXAC01002066.1:1418553-1442566 GCA_013399225.1 Rhipidura dahli
ATAAAAAAGGAGCTCGGAAGTGCCGCTGTGTGCGGAGCGGTGCTGACGGGACGCGGCTCTGTGGCTCCCGGACAGAACCCCGGGGCACGCGCCCCAGATCTCATTGATTTTAATTGGTGAACGTGCAAAGCTCGTTTCCTTCTCCTGTTTTTGGGTCCCTGAGGACTTACTCATCCAAGCCGTGCGCAAGGATTCCGTCTTTTTTTTTTTTTTTTCTTCTTTTTTTTCCTCCCCTAAAATTCAGCGACCGTACGACAAAAACATTCCATCCTTCCAGAGAAAGCTTAAATCTTCCCCTGTGGAAAAAATGCAGGGTAGGAAGGAAGAGAGGGAATTACCACGGGGGAAGGGTTTTGTGTGCAACAGGTTTCCAGCTCAGCGTTTCAGCCCCACACCAGAGGGGTCTCCGGGTTTTCCCCTCTCCGGGGAGCAGCAGCTCCGCAGGGACACACCTGGCCTGGCTCTGGAGTCCGTGTGAATTGTCCCCAGGTCCCAGCAGGAATCACAGGCGTTAGATCTGCAAGCTGGAAATGAGGTGTTAAGGACAGAAAAGCAGATTAGAGCCCCGTCTGAGACGTGTCAGTTGATTTTTAACTTGTGCAGCAGTTTTTGTGTTTCCCAGCTCTGGTCCCTGCAGGACCGAGATAGTTCCTTCCCACTGCACCTGCAATGGGTCATCTGCCTCATGATGAGATAAGAGTTGCTTGGAGCCAGCATATTTTTAATCTAGTCCTGCCTTGTGCCTGGCAATTAATATTTATTACAGTCTGGACCGAGTGATGGTAATTTTTTTTTTTTTTTTTTGTCTTGATGTGCAGAAGACACATTTGTTTAATCTGCCACAGAAGAGAGTGGAAATTAGGATGAGCTTCAGAAAAGGGCTGGAAGCAATTAGTCGTGTTATTTTACTGGGACTTAATTGCTGCAACAGTCAAATTGACAAAGAAAACATGGATGCTATAGCAGGGGTTTGCTGCTGGATTTGAAAGGAAAAACGAGTGCACTAGAAGGGACGTGTTTATGTTGTAATTAATCTGTTTATTATTATTGAGCTGTACATTTAAAAATCTATCTGCTTAGGGTGCACTGGTGCATATGGCACGTAGTAAGCACTTAGAGCAGCACACAAAATTAAACTGTCCTTGTGTGCCAGCAGGACTCTGTGCATCCCCCATGGCCTGTGTGGGTCAGGGCCAGGACAAGCCTCTGGGAGCCCAGATAAGCTCTCTGTGGCTCTCCCTTCTCTGCTGGTCCTGAATTAGACAGAGCAGGGAAAACTATATCAACAGGAAGAACATAAAATAAGAATGACCACACGGGGTCAGCTCAAAGGTTCTTCCAGCCCCAAAAGCACTTCCAGCTCTCTGGGTTTATAGTTCAGCTTGTGTAAGTCACCTTTGATGGTGGTTTCAGTGGAGAGATGAGCAGAAGCTGTAAACAGAAATCCAGGGAAGAGTAGAACACAACAAGCCAAGCCCACTGCACTTCCATCCTGCAGCTTTTTGCTCCACAGGAATCCGTGAAATAAAATAAAGGGAGAAGGGGTGGATGAGAGCTGGAGAAACCACAGTGGTGTCCCCATCTCCCTTCAGACATTCCAGTGTGGTGAGAAAGGTCCTAAATGAGAGTGTCTGTGCCCTTAGATCAGGGATGGGTTAGCCTGCACTTACATCTGGGCCTTGTGAGCTCATGGCTACTTGGGGGTGCAAAGGAGCTGATACAGCTGTTACTGCCACTGGAGATGGAGTCATCCTCCTTTGCTACAGGGCTGTGCCCAGTGCTCCTGGGAACACCTCTGAAATCAGCTGTCTGGAGGGGTTTTACTAAACCCCTCTACTAAACTAGAAAGACCTGGGTTGGAAAGTTGGATTTTAAAGTTTTTAACACAACTCCTTTTCTAGGTTTTTTTGTGTGTGTGGTTGACTTACTTTGACTGTCTCGAGTGTAAGAGCCACATTCTGCAGCCATTTGCACTTTGTATCAACGGGAAGGCTGTGCTCAGGGGTGCTGGCAGAAGCCAGCTCCAGTGTTTCATAAAAAAAACATCTCAGTCCTTTTCAGCAGCTTGTCATTTTCCTGTTTTGTTTAATTCCTGTAACTGTCTTCATATGAAACCCTGAAGCCGCAATGTACATTTTGGGTTTCTGTTACAGTGCTTGTTTTTGTAGCGGGAAATGTAATCCCTCAAATGCCTGTGTTTAAGAGGATGCAAATCAGCTTCCAAGCACAATGCCTTGGGAACGTTTCTTTCATGCAAAACCTGGCTAGATAAATAAAGAGGGGAGGAGGCAGCAGGAAAAGGGATTGTTCACTTCTGTAAACAACAAGAATTAATTATGCTCAGTAAATGACAGATGGGTTAAGATCAAAATCTGAATCTTTCTCAATGTGGGTGAAATCCACGCTCCTATCTCTGAGTTGCATCAACCCCATTGCACAGCCCGGCCAGTGCCATGGGGCAATGCCACGGCTGGCACTCGTGCCTGTCCTGGCAGAGCCTTGGGGACAGCAGGCCCTGCCATGGCCGGATGCAGAATCCCTCAGCTCTCAGCCCCGGGTGTCCCTGGAGCACTTCTGTTCCACCAGGGAAACCCCAGCCTCTTGCTGGTCCTGGGGCAGAATGAAGGTTGTCGCTTCCTGGCGTTTGCCACCCTGCAGCAGGAAAAGGGACCCAGCGGAGCCCTGGCTCAATGCAGCTGTAGGAAGCAGTGAAATGTGTTTGGAAGCTCACAGGGAGCAGGAAAACTCCATGTCCAGAGGCATTTTCCTGCTGATGGCAGTCCGGTGCTCAGCGCACAACAGCTGCTGTACACTTATTTCCCTTTGGAATGAGAAACTTCTTGCGCTCCCAGTTCCAGCCATGCACAGAGAGAGCTGTGAGGGCAGGAGGGGACATCTGAGAGCACACAGAGCTCATGCCACTGTGCACCTGCACGGGCAGGAGGGTTAGGATAACTAGAGAATATGTGGAATCAAGGAATTACTCCCCTTCTCTCTCTCTCCCATGTGTTTGGGGATAGCAGCTCTTCTTGTTTGTCTCCAAGTTAGAGTGATGCCCAAGGATTCTAAAAGAAAAAACTGTTCTCCAGCTCCTGTTCCCACCTGGGTTAGAGAACGACCTGGGGACAGTCACTCTGCCTCTGCTCCATCCTCCCTCCTTCCACTGTGACACTCAATTATTTCACATTTGCAAACCCATTCTCAAACCTTTTTTGAAAGCAAGCGATAGAAGTGCAAATTCTTATTATTGCTCTTGAAGAGCTTTTTGCAAAGCTGTTGTTAATGAGCTTGCTTAATGAGCTTTCTTAAATCTATATTTATACCCTATATACAGCTGCATATAGATAGAGCAATGCCTAAAATATGTCTGGATTGCACACACACATGCCTGGGAAAATGAAGGGTGATTAACACGCATCTTCTTCGGTTATACCGTGCAACTATTTATTCGTTTTTCCTTGGAAATTGGAGAGATAAAAGATCCATTCTGGAATAAAATAATTCTGTGCATATGTGCTTGATGGTTTTGTTTATGAGCCCTAAGTATGTGAGTGTGTGTGTGTGAGACAGATGGTGTGTCTGTTTGTGAGAGATATGATGCGGGGATGAATGTGTGTAAAAATACAGGTTTCTTAAGGGCTTTTTTAATTTTATTTTTTTTTAAGGAAAAGACAAAATAACAAATGCCTGCTCAGTACATTATTTCCTGTGTCATGCTCTTTGTCAATATGACAGAGAAGTATTCCTGCAGAAGGCAAAGCTGCCCCCAAAAGTGAAGGGTGCTGCCCCCAGGGCTTCGAGCTGGGCATCGTGAATTCTCTTCAAGTTTGCAAAGTCCTGGGAAGTTTTGATAAGCAAATACTTTCTGGGCTCTGCCTCTTATTGGCTGTTTCTTCACCGCCAGATTTTGACACAAATAATCTGATTGAAAAATCAGGGAGGGGAACAGGGAGAAAAAACCAGAGAGAAAAAAGGAGAAGTATCTATTTCAGCCGACTGCGACCAAGTGAGAAAGTGGAAGAGGAGTCCCGAGAGAAGACGACGTCTCACTTGTCTGGGGAGATTTCAAGGCAAATCCAGTAAAGTGAAGTCCCTCAAACAGGTGATTGATTTATTCTTTTAAACACTTCTAGTTGCATTGGTTTTCTCATTTTTTCTGATATGTTTTTCTAAGCTTTTTTCCTCCTTCTTCTTCTTTGCTTGTGTTTGCAAATATGTAACATATTCCCCTGCCTAAACCACTTGCCCTGAGGATTCCTTTATGGTAATAGTGCACTTGACTCATTTGAATTGAAACTTTTAAAATTACAACACGTACTTCACTTTCACATGTGAAAATGGTAATAGAACAAAATATAAGAGATGTGACAATGGTTTCAGGTACCTGTCCCAGCCAGCTCCATCAGCAGGAGCAGTTTCTAGCTGTAGAGTTTTTTACTTTGCCATTGAGGAGAGGGCAAACTGTGTTTTTCCTTTTCACTGCTCTTTTATAGGGCCAAACCTTTATATTCAGAGAGCAGCACACCTCTGCTGCCATCACCTGTGCTAGTTTTTCTAGAAGACAATTCAATCTCTCCCATTCAGGATTTTTGCTTCAAATCCATCTTTTATTATTTTTCCATCCTTTTATTAATATAGGCTGATGAATCTAACAATTTTTAGCATATGGAATTAGCTATTTATAGGCGCTTCTCATGTCACAAGATTGATTCAATACATTAAGCAGGAAAGCAAATGATTTGCAAGTTCACTTTGAAAATGCATCTGTACATTAAGGAGATAGGGAATTTGGGAACTTGCACTGCATAATTCCATCCATGGAAGCCTAAGGCAAAGTTTCCTAAAGCCAGTTGCATTCCCAGCATCACAGAGGGCTATGTGAGCTTTCTAGAGAACAAATGCTGCAATTACAGTCTAAATATTTCTTTTTCTGGGTGTTGCAGCTACACCAGCATTTCTGTTCAACTTCTTGGGCAAAATTTTCACCGTAAGTTGCTGCCCTTGCCATAATGTCCGTTTATCCAGTCTTACCACAGGAATTAAAAATGACCTGTTGGTTTTTCCACTAAAAAAGTCACGTTTAAATTACTCGCCCCAAGTACATTTGATTTTGTAAGGGTGGATTAGTGAAGACATGATTAATTTTGTTATAAAGAGCTGAAATTGTTTCAAATTTGACTTTACATCTGAAGAGGCGAGAGTCCATAAAACCTTTTATTTTATTTTATTTGGGCTCTTAAAACACAGACACATGGTGTTCTACTTTGCACTTTTTTCTCTTCAAAAATGCAGTCTTTTGAAAGATAAACTATTCTGTATTTTTGGAAGCTTCACTTTTTCCAGAAAAAAAGAGGAAAGAAAGGCAGAAAAAAAGCAATATTAAGATATAAATATAAGTTAAGCAATGGAAAGGAAAGAGCCTTTTTTAACCTAAAACTTTGTATGCTCATTAACTTATCTGAAATGTGATGTAATGTACTACTAGTGAGTCCTAGCAATGTAATGCCAGTTAAAATTTAAAGTTTCATTGAGTGTAACAAGAGAAAGTGTTTAGTCTCTACAATTAACCTTGTAAATCTGAAAACAGAATTACTTGAATTTAGAGAAAAATGCAAGTCAGCTTTAGAATGGAGCTTTCACTGCAAATTTGGTTCAGCATGGCACAATCCTGCAAACACTGTCCCCACTGAAGGCTTCATAACCGAATTCACTGAGAAGATGAATTTCCTCAAAATTACATCAAAGGACTAATCCTGTGGGTTTGGGTACTGAGAGCTGGGGTGCAGTGAAGTGAGTTAGGGCTTCATGAGGAGCACAGGATCCAGTGACTTGAGGATCCTGGAGGCAGAAACCACCCCTAAAGAAAGACCCATTCGCTGTGTTTCAGTGTCCCGAAAGAGTTTTACCTGGGATACTCTGCAAAATCACCCAAAAGCATCACTGGGGATGAAGGAACTTTTAGTTTGAACATGCAAATGCTGGATCTGCTTTCAGATCTGACTGGGGAATTTATAACAGGTGAAAGAAACCCTTCTAGGGTGATTCAGGTGAAGTACCCAAAAGAGTGGAGCAGCTTTTTTCCCCTTGGCTCCTGCTGTCTTTTCCTCAGGGCACATTATAATATTATTACACAGCTGCTTGAATGGCAAGCAAATAAGAATGTCAGTTCCAGCCACCTACTGTTTTATATCCTATATTGAATGAATAAAAGTGCCAGAACAGCTCCATTTTGGATGGGCACTGCTGCCCAAGCAATAAATTCCCTTGTGCACTTACCAGTCCAGGTAGAAACTGCTGCCACAGGGGCTGAAAGGAACAGACTCCAAAAAAAGAAAGTTTAATTTTCAGCAAAAGGTTGAAGCTGAATTCTGCCAGAAGCTTCAATAACTCTAAAATGTAGCAGGGTCCATTGTCCATAGCACTGCTTTTCCTGGGAAGTACAGTGAGCCATTAGGAGCAGCTGATCACTTGCTACAGATAATCTGGAGTTTCGAGGAAAAACAGTACTTTTCCCTCCCACAATCTCTGCTTGTAGCTTTCCTCTAGCCTGGTTGTGTGAATCACAAAGCCAGTCCAGTGCAGTTGTTAATTAACTCTGCTTTGGGCTCCCAGTTCCTTTTTTTTTTTTTCTGTAAAATGGGGTGGGGGAAGGTGACTTCCTTTTGCAACGTTCAGTCCATTAAAGATCGTTGTGCTCAGTCGTGGCCCTTATCAGCAGTCAGGATACTGGACCAAATTTGACTTTTACAAAGGCTGGGGCAAACACATCCAGAAAGATTCTATTTATTCATGGGCATCTGCTTTCAACCACCACCAGAAAAGAGGGGCTGTCCTTAGTGCTGTCTGTACTTGGCCTATGGGCACTGCCACAAAACTCTGCTGGATTGCTAAAGCCACCCTTCTCCAATCTGATGTACCCAGCTGAGCTGCCCAGCTGCTACCACAGGATTCTCCAGGATTCTCTAGCCTGAGGGCAGGGAGAGTGGCTGTTCCAGCAGGCACAGCTGGATGCAGGCTCTCACCCTACAGCCAGTTACCCACTGCCAGAGCCTCTTCCTCCACCGTGGAGGAAGCGCAGGGAAACAAACTGGTTAACTCAGGCAGAGAAATCGATGTCTGAAGAATCCTGGCATGAATAGCCCCCATTGTGGACACAGTCCTGCCCCACCACATGGGAAAATCCCTGTGACATGAGTGGAAATTCCATGTTTGAAGGGTTTGAGGCAGCACTTTAACCTGGAGCAGGTCTGTAAGGCAGAGTGGGGTCCCTGCACAGCTGGGACTGACCAAGAGCCCAGCAATGCTGCTGGAATGGGAGGGACACGGGCTCAGCAGAGCTGCTGAAGGGTTGTAACCCACTGCAGAGCACTCCTGTGTTTGCTCTGAGCTGCAGCTATTTCTGTGCCTGCAGCTTTTCACTGGGCAGAGACTCTTCACAACATTTGGAATAAATCTCATTTGAGAGTTCCAGGAGAGCAAAAAGCAGCCGTGTACTTCAGTGCCCCTTCCCTCTAGGGCCTGCCTGGGGTTCATCCTCACTACTGTTCTGTCCTTTTTCTAAAATTAAATTAAAAATCTACTCTTGGCCTCAGCATTCTATTATTCATCTCAAGCGACAAATAAATTTCTTGGAAAAGGATGAAGAAAAACAGGTGAGTCATTTCAGAAGAAAAAGTGGTCAGAACCAACAGGAGTTATCCCTGAAATCATAGATGGAACAGTGGGAATCCTGGAGCAGATTTAAACAGACAGCAGCATATCCAAAGGCAGCTGGGCTGGGGGCACCCTGGCAATGCCTCTGTCCTCAGCAGACCTGGCTGTGGGAATCCCAGAGCTCTAGGCACTGCTGGAGATGTGGCCTTGAAACCTTTAAACAAAACCCCACTGTGCTCTGTAATGATATTTAGCATGAAGGGGTAGTACAGGCACTTCTGAACTCTGGGGAACAGACCTTTCCATCCCTGGCTGTTTGGGATTCCAGGACTGCTCTGTCCTTGGACAGACATTTCATGTCATTCCTGCTTAACAGGAGCCAACTGTATGGATTTTGGGGGGGTTTTCTTTAGTAAATAAATTGGTTCCACTGAACTGCTCTCAGGAAGGAACAAAACTTAATAACACAGTTTCCAGTCAACAGAGAGCCAGGACTCAGTGCTGACTTTTCAAATGAAATATAGCAAGATTTGTTTTTAGTGCCACTATCCCAAACAATTACAGGGGAAAATGCAAATACTTATGCACATAAGGCCCCAGCTGGTATTACTGCACACAACAGGGTCCCTGGTGCCACCCTGCCTCCACCAGAGCAGTTACCAGCCCCAGGGAGTGGGCACAGGGCGGGCTGGGCTCTGGGTAGCAAAGATAACACTTGCATTGCAAGAGAATTGGGTATGATTAAATTTCTGCATTTTATGTTTGTCCCTCACGCGCCGTTTCAACGGTCTGCAGTGTTTGAGCTGGGTCCAAAAGGTGACTTCTCACCCAGCCCTCCTGCTCTGCCTCTGCCCCACTGCTGTTTGTCAGCCAGAGCTCCAACTACTCAAGCAAGAGGGAGACCCTCCACACATCATTCTGCAGAGATTTCCGTCTGTCTCTCTCCTGTTATCGATGTTGTTTCTGTCATTATTGTTCATGGAATAATTTCAAAGTAGAGCCCAGGTCATGGCTTGGGGCTGGGCCCTTCCAGGTGCAGCACAAACACCCGGACTTTCTCCAGTGGGGATCTCCAACCCCACTGTGTCCTCTCAGGGAGGAGAAGATCAGAGATGCAGCCTGTCCTGTAGTCAGAGCAGGACTATGAGAGACAGATCCTGGCTTCCCATGTGTCTGGCACAGACAGCTGTGGTCTGTAACAGCTCTCAGGTTAAGCCTGTCCCTGTTTCTCCAGCTACAACATAAAGGTCACTGTAATCCTTTGCCTCAGCCTGGGGTAGATTATGAAGTGTGATTATTTTACACTTAATCTGAACAAATGGGAAGTCACTGCCCAAGCCACAGAGGTTCACCTGCTGTTTTTCTGTCTTTCATCCCAGAAAGTGAATGGAAGATGCCACGTTCCTTTCTGGTGAAGAGCAAAAAGGCTCACACCTATCACCAGCACCGCTGCGTGGAAGATGAGCCACCAGTGCTCACGTGGGGTCCGGTCACCTGTCCCTTCCCTGGTGAGTCAATCCTGCCCCTGGGCTTGCAGGAACACACCGAGGTAAATCAAGAACTGAGTAGGCAGCTAAGGGAGCAGGAGGAGTGAGCTAAAGAGCATCCAGGGGCTTCCACACAGGGGCATCAGTCTAAGGGCAGACTGATCCCTTACCGTGTCTCATTTCTCCACACCAAATCCACACCGTCCCACTGAACCCAAATTTAGATCCTCCTTTTGTTTCCTGCTTGGTTGCTGGGGAGATTAGAGATCCAAGATGCTGTGTGGAGTTGGTCACATTTGGGAAAAATGACCAACTTCAGGCCACTAACAGCTGGGGAAGAGCTTGCACTTGGTTGTCAGCATTCTACAAACTCACAACTCTGCCAGCTCCATCTCCAGTTTCCTGTGTTCTCTGCCCACATTCCCTCTGCACTGCCTCTTCTCTACCTCAGGGTGTTACCACCTCTTCCTAAGGGTTTGCAAGGAAGGTTACAGCCAGAGTGAGAAAATGCTGGGGATACCCCAGCTCTGCCTGTGAGGGCTCCTGCTCACTCACAGTGAAGGGGCAGCTGCTGTGTGCTGTGTTAACACCACCCAACACTGCTCTGCCTCTCCCTGCTGTCCTCCCTCTGCTCCTCTCCCGCTCCCCCACAGCCATCCAAGCAGTGGCAGGGCCAGGGTAATTATCTTCTTCCTTCAGGCACCATTCAAATTTTCTTTATTCAAATTTGGGATCAATTTACCCTTTGTTCTGGCCCTGGCTATCAAATTAGAGTCTAGCCCTGAGATAACTTTGATAAAAACAAAAGGAGGGGACTTTTCAATTTCCATTCCTTCCATTGTCCTTTGGGCATTTGTTGTGTCTCTCTGGTGCAGTGGCAGGTTTTGACAACAGATGAGTACTGTCCTTCAGCAGATCTGTTCCATCTCCAGCAGAAAGGAGACACATGTAGGACCTCTGGGCACTTCAGATTTTTAGTACACAGTTTAACAAGGGTTGGTTGGGGTCTTTAAGGGCTGGGACAAGCATGGAAAGATCAATGGGAGTGTGGGCAGGAGGAGACAAGGCACAGTGCATAAGGACTTGCCTCCCCTCTCTGCTTCCCTGCTTGGCTGTCCATAAATCCAGATTAACAATACCCAGCTCTCTCAGGAGATGGGTGGGGAGGTTAATAAGTTAGTGATTGTTAGTTACCCACACAAACAGAAATGGTTTTAAATAGGGAAATTATTCCTACAGACGTAATTCTGGGGTTGATTTTCTCTAAGTACATCAGGTATCAAGTATCCTATCATCTCATCCTGCCCCCCTCCACCTTGCCTATCTCATCCTGCTTGGAATTTCCCTTTGTCAGAAGCAATGGGCAGACTTTGAATGCTGATTGCACCAGTCTGCACTTCCTTAGGGAATTGGGCATGAGCTGTGTCCAGGCATGAGTACAAAACTCACCTAAACAGACTCTTCTCGTAACAGCAAGAATGACATAATTGTGACATAACTGTGACCCTGCCGTGTTACAGCCACAGGAGACAGGACACTGGAGGACATAAAGAAACAGGACCTGGAATGTGTGGCTCCAAGACAAGAGAAAGACCCACCTGAACTGAAGGAAGAAAGTGTCCCTGTCCAGTACCTGAGCAGGATGCTGCCAGGCCCTTCAGCTCAAGGTCAGCTACCCAAAATCCCAACTGCAAAAGAGGTCAGGGCTGAGCTGATTATGGAGCCCCTAAAACCGGGCCCAGATTTTCTGTAAATGACAGCTCTTATTTTGACACCAATGGTCCAACTTGTCACAGGCAGAGGTCATGAGGACCATTCTGTATTTCACTGTACAGTTCTGGTTGAGACCAGAAAGAATGAAGGATAATGCTGTTATTCCCAATGAATGAGCCTCCCCATCTTAATGCAGCTGTGTGCTATGTGGGTCAAGGCAGGTGCCCACAGGATACTTGTTCAAGCACCCCCTCAAGGAGGGCTAGCAGGGGGTTTAATATTCCCTTAGGCGTAAAATTTCCACAGCATTCTTTGCCATAAAATTTCCTCAGATTGAAATCAAAGTCATAACAGGAATTTTACCTGGGGAATCAGGATTTGAATCAAGGAGAAGTTGCCAGCTGCAATTCCTGAGGTCACACAAGATGGGGAGCTCATTTACAGGTGCCCATCTTCAGGCAGTGGTGTGACACTCACTTGTCCCTCTCCTTTGCACACTCAGAGATGGCCATGCCAGGGCTGCAGATCAAGGACTGCACGAACACAGCGAGCACCCCAGCCTTCTACAAAGCTGGCTTTTCCTGGGATGCTTTCCATGTGCCATACAGCTACCAGCAGATGTCTTCCAGCATGCAGTCAGCCCTCCTGGAGCACCCCGTGAGCCTGTATGGGAGCCACCTCCTGCCAAGCACCGAGCCCCCCCTGGATTACAGCCTGCATTATTCCTCGGACATGGAGACCTTCCACTGTGTGAAGTGCAACAAGGTGTGTGTTGGATGAGAACCTCTGGCATGGGGAGGGCCTGGAGGGATTTTCATTGCACACACGAAGCATGAAACCCATTCTTCACTGGGTCACACCAAAGTGTGTGGCTCAGAGTGGGGCCCGAAGTCAGAACAGGCACAAAGGCATGGGGAATGCTGCAATTCACGTGAGCTCTCACACAGGGGAGAATTAAATAAAGAGAAGGAATTGAAAACAGAGATGGAAATGCAGCCACCTCGTGCCAAAAAAAAAAAAAAATCACTGGCCTTTCATTTTGCAGGTGTTCTCCACTCCCCACGGACTGGAGGTCCATGTCCGAAGGTCTCACAGCGGGACCCGTCCCTTTGCCTGTGAAGTGTGTGGCAAAACCTTTGGGCACGCTGTGAGCCTGGAGCAGCACACCAACATTCACTCCCAGGTGGGTGGCATGGTTCCAGAGAAGCAGCTCTGGACCTCAGCTCTTGCTTAATCTCTTACAGAGGAAGTGACACTTCCTAGATTACAAACGTGATGCCTTTCCTGTAGCACATAGCAACAAGGACAGGAGCTCTGAAAACCACAGGTCATAGCTCTTAGTCTCACAAATCTCAGACTGCCCTTGAGAATTCCTTGGAAGGGAAGGGAGGACCATTGCTCCTCACACCTCTGTGCCTCACCTCCTGCTAAAGGGTGCAGGAGTTTGGATCACAAGATGTGATCCATTTCCATAACTAACCCTCCCTGCGTTCCCTTTGTGCTGCACCCAGCATTATCAGTCCACGAGCCAAGGAGATTTGCTTATCAAATCTACAATTCTCATCACTCCTCTAGCTCTGTCACATGTCTTGCCGCCTCAGACATCCCATGATTTTCCTTCCCCAACAGGAAAGAAGCTTTGAGTGCAAGATGTGTGGGAAGACATTCAAACGTTCCTCCACCCTCTCCACTCACCTCCTGATCCACTCGGACACACGGCCCTACCCCTGCCAGTACTGCGGGAAGCGCTTCCACCAGAAGTCGGACATGAAGAAGCACACGTACATCCACACAGGTGAGACACCAAATATTCCAGTAAGAAAATTCAAATTCGAGCCCATCGTGCCCATGCACATACACAGTCTCCAGCTACAGAGGTATTGGATTGGGGATAAATGTCCAGAGGCACTGGAAAGTTGTTATTCCAGCAGGAGGTTGAAGCACATCCTCTGCCTGACAAGGAGGTGGTCATTGACCAGCCTCTGGTGCATGTTGTGGTTGTACTGAGCCCTGGGTGCAGGGAATGGGTCACTCAGCTGGAAAGGACTGCCCCTGGTTCTTCCCACCCTCTGGTGCTGGATCACAATCCAGACACATCACCAGGAGAACTGGGCTGGCAGCACCCTGATGCCCAAGCGCAGCCAGTCAGATCTGACTCTGCTAAAATGCATTTCTACCTCTCTTCCTTCACCTGTTAAAGCATTTTTTTTAACAATTTTCTGCACCCTGCAGGGGAGAAGCCCCACAAATGCCAGGTGTGTGGCAAAGCCTTCAGCCAGAGCTCCAACCTGATTACCCACAGCCGCAAACACACCGGCTTCAAACCCTTCAGCTGCGAGCTCTGTGCCAAGGGCTTCCAGCGCAAGGTGGATCTGCGCAGGCACCGAGAGACCCAGCACAGCCTCAAGTGAGGGGTGGCTCCAGCTCTGTGCTGGAGCTCCTGCTTCATGCTCCAGGGAAGAAGACTGTCCCCAACACCTCCATTAAGCTCCTGTGGTGTCCCATGTTCTCCTGGGGACTGGCCAAGTCATGATGTTGTCTTTGGTGTTTGGCACCACAGGGCCTTGCACAGCCCAAAGAAACCCGTGGGAGCTTTCACTTTTCAATTGCAACAGGAACCAGCCCAGATCTGACATCACCTGCTCAAGTGTAAATCCAGAGGAATTCCTCCAAGGTCACTATTACTCTGGATTTACACCAGGAGCAGAATCCGGTTTGTCAGGCTGCCCAGCGGGGAGGAGGGGACTCCTGGGCTGGTGGCAGCAATGATCTGTGCCAAGCTGGTGCTGTAACCATGTTCTGCTCCGATGGTTGGGAAGATAAGCCCAGGGCATGCAAATAGATTGCATTCAGTCAGCTGTGTTCAACCTGGACAGGCCTTCTGCAGAGACTTGCCCAGGCCATAAATTCTGCCAACAGACACCTAAAGTCATTTCTTTCAGCAGAGCATTTACTGTGATCAAATGACAAGTTAACTGTGCTGTATTTTTAGCTTGGAGTGGGAGGAAAATACTGAAGAAACAGCTCCTATCCCTAGCTGATAACAGGGGTCTCTAAATACATTCCTCAGACACACCATGCTGCAGAGATCTCAGGAAGAGCCACACCACAGCACCAGGCAGGAGCTGATAATCCCCATGTCTTGGTACCATGGGAGAGCTCTTGGAATCGGGGCTGGTATGTCCCACAATATTTCACTGCATGCTGGACATGCCGACTTAGAGCTGTCCTGAGCAATCCTGGGTCACTGCATGGGCAGGAGTGGCCCTGGATATCGATGTCAAGGGCCAGAGTTCTGCTTGCCAGCTGCTCTCCTCAAGGAGGAAGTGACTGAGCCTGTACGAGCTGGCAGAGCATGCAAGTACCTCACAAATATTATACAAAGAGAGCAGTGGTATTTCCTCCTTTTGCCAGGTCTAGGGGTTGAAGCAAAGCACCAGAGCAAGTAAAGAACCGGTTCCCCTCCAAGCTCTGCCAGATTCTCTCTCTGTAACCTTTGGCAAGTCACTGCACTGGGCTCTTATTTTTCCACCCCTCCTGGTGATGTGGGGCCATTCACTCAGGTTTGTGGAGTCCCCTGAGTTTTTAACAGGAAGGACAAAGTGTTATTATAGCATTATTATAACACAGACAAGTGTTTTCAGTTAATTGGGGCATTGTGGCAGCCCACAGCTCACACCATGACTGCATCCCTGAACACACAGCCTCAGACACCAGTGGGAATTACCCCAGGAATGGGCTGTGGCCGTCCCACTCCAAAGGCTTGTGAAGGACAGCTGCCTTCATGGGCAAAGACAAAATGGTCCACGTGGAAAATTCATGTATGGCCTGGAGAGAACTGCCCTCAGCTCCACTGCTGTAAATGCCAAGTTATTCTCCTAAAACCTAAAATGTACCTGCCCCTTTTATGCTGTGCCTAAGCTGTAAGTCATTCATATGTATCTGGAAGCTCAAACCCAGAGTCTGTACTCCTGGCTTTACTTGTACGCTGTAAATATGTATTTATACTTATTCTAATGTATATTTTTATTGCACTGTAGCAGACAGTGACATGTACAGGCCTGCTGGGATTTATCTGATAAATCTGTTCCTTCTTAGTAACTGGGCTAACACAGTGTATTTCATGTTCACAACACCCGTTAAAGAACAGCTCATATGGGGGACACAGGCAGTGGGGATGGGGTGGAAAAGGAGAAGGGGGAGTTTAGGATTGCTCTGCATGGTTTGAGTGGGAAGAAAGATGGAAATTCACATGCAGAAAAGGGCTCCCCTTAGAGAGACATTCATCCTGGAGGCAGATTGGTGCAGACCCCCCCAGAGCCAGAGCCAGAGCCAGAGCCAGCTCTGCAGAGCAGGGGGGCCACAGCAGATACATGGAATGTGTGTCCGACAGACAGTGCCAAAGCCCCCATTAAATCCCTGCTGTCCTTCCCTGAGCCATCCTGGGGAAGGTGCCTAACCTGAGATGGAAGCTGTCCCCAGCCCCACAGATTCATGTGAGCACCCACACGTGCACAGACCTTGCTCAAGGTAAAGTCATTGGAGCTTATTAAAACTACTCCCCAAAATGCAAACTTTGTTTGCTATTCCCCTTGTCCTCCACTGATCTGCAAACAGAAATATTCAAAGAGTGTGTCAGAATCTGGATTGCTCAGGAGCAAAACCCTCCAGCTCCAAACCACATGGGCACACCAGCACAGACTTCCCTGAGGACAGCAGGTGTGTCCAGCTCACATAAAGTCCCCCAATTTTGTCCATTTGGAGTCAAGTGGTGGCACACATCAACTGGCAAGGGTGCCTGTGACCACTCATAAACCCAAACCAGACAGCTGGTTCCTCTGAGCCTCAGGAAGAAGACCTGCTGTATCCATTAGATTTTCATTCCTATCTTTGATTTCTGAGGTACAGAGGAGCTATAACGTTCAATGGACAGCTGGGATCTTCTCTCCTATGTGCTCCTACAGCCTGCTTCTCCCTCCTGACACAGCACATATCACCTCAGTCCTGTCTGCTATTTCCCCAGGGCTCCAAGGTGGGTTACTGAGCCCAGATAATCCTGGAGAGCAGCTACACTGGAGGAGGCAGTGCCAGCCTCAGCCTGGTGTTTGTGAGGAGCCTGGGGAGCACATCCCAGGAGACCCAGGGACAGCTTTGGCCAGATGGGCAGTGAGTGGAGAAGCCCCCTGGGATGGCTGCAGGCAGAGGGCTGCTGCAGAGCTCAGGGGAACGTGTCTGTGGCCAGAGCAGCGTGGGGGATCCAGGCTGACCCACTCCACAGGCACGGGGAGCGGATCTCCGGAGGCACAGCTGGCAGAGACAGCAGGTGACCCAAGGAGGGAGGAGGAGGACAGGGAATTAACTTGCAGTGTTGTCCACTGAGACACTACAGCTTCTTCCTCTTGAGTTGTCGCTTTCAGATCACCTAATGCCCAAGCCCTGGCAAAGGAAAAGCAAGGCAAAGCCCCGCAGCCCCTTGTTCACTCCCAGCACAGCACCAGCCACAGGCAGATCTGCTCCAAAGAGCAGGCAAAGGGCTGCCCTGATCCTTGGAATCTACACCGTGGGTACCCTGGGATGCTCAGCACCTGTCAGGACCAGACCATGGCTGTCACCAGCTCCAAACACACCTGGCCTGGCTCTCCAAACATGCAAATCCTCCTCAGTTCTGATCAGTCTGGCACAGCTCCTTTCCCACCACCTCCCCTCACATCGTAAACATTCTGGTCAGTCAGTCAAGGAAACAGATAGCAAAAAGCAAAATCTCAACTAATCTTTGTGGCTGAAGAAAGAGCTGATTGTTTTTGCCTCCCTTTGAGCCCGCCCTGTATCCTGTACTTCCCCAGTCCTCTTCACACCTTCTTCCCTTTATTGCTAGGGGGAAAAAAATCCTGGTCTCTGGGCTGTTTTGTTTAGCAAATGAGGGACATGCAAAGCACCAACCCCGGGCATCTGTCAGGAGGAGAGAGGTGCCTCTGTGTCTTCCAGACAGCCTTGAGGCACTGAGAGCAGCAGCCCAAAAGAGCTGCTGATGATTAAGGGTGGATTTCAGTTTGGACACGGGATGAATCTGTCTTCCTAATGAGGACAGAGCCACGGAACACTTGCAGGAAGCTGAGGGGTGTTCCCAGCTAGCACAGCATTAGGCTGGAGCTTATCTCCAGGTTGTATTAACCTCATGGAGTGGAATCCCGGAGAAAGCAAGATCCTGAAGATTTCTTTTGTTGGCAGTTTTTAGGGAAGCCCTAAAACAAACTGAGAGGAAGGACAGGGAAGAATTAGACTCCAGTTGGGTGCAGGTTTTACTGGTTAAAGTTATTTGCTGCATCCAGTCGTTTCCCTCCTTACACATCACAAGTGTTGTCAGTGAAAAAAAGATAAGAGCAGAGTCCCTTGTCCTCACAGCAGGTTGTTCTCCAGTCAGAGGGGATGGAGGCACAGCAGCAGTTTAATTCCAGCCCATCAGCACAGCACAGAAAAGGAAAACCTGAAGGCACAGGGCACTCTCCCAGAAATAGCTGCATACACATTTCTTTGCACATGGAAAACATTCCTGCCTGCCATTAAGGGCCCAGCATGGGAATGGATATGGAGCTCAACCTGCAAAGCTGCTGCAGGGTAATAAATGAAGAGTACATCACAAACCATTTTTTAAACACTTAATCTGCTGACAAAGCAGCGATTTTCCCCCTCTTTTCACATGGAATAGCACATCCACAAAGAGGAGACAACCCTGAACAGCTACACAAAAATTATTCAAGGACAGTGAATCTCTGTGTTGGGTGAGAAGAAAACACAGATCCCTGCAGAATTCCTGACCCACCATCTTAAAACTAACAGTCACCATGGACACACACTGATCTTAAGGCTGCAGCTCTAAAACTGAGACTTAAGATCTGCCACACATTTCCTGCATGACCTCGGGTAAGACTTGAGTGCTGGATTTCTGAAGTTGTTCAGCACGCCATGAAGCTCTCAGAAGCTCTTCACCCCATCTGTGGGAAGAGGATAATAATTTCCCCTCTCCCCTTCATTTCACTTGTTTTTTTCAGTGGTAAGATAGTCAGGAATGAGCCTGCTCTTCCTTATCTTCCACATCCAGCACCTCGCACAATGGAGCCTTGATCTGGGCTGGAACACCCGAGCGCAAGTGCGGCACCAATAACGAGTGATAGGAACTGAACCCAGCAAAGCACCCTGAGTCCAGAGCTGGCTCAGCAATCCTCCAGGCAGACATGGTGAGACCCTGAATTAAACCCACTGAACTCAAAACCAGCAGAGAAACAGGGCAAGCAGCAGCACAGGGAGGATAAACCAGACACGAGCATTTCCACTGGTGAATAACATTGCAGGGAGAGAGACAGAGCTGGATATGGGTGCTGTAAACACCCCACTCGATGCCCTCACTTGAAATGTGCTGCTTCAATCTGAGTACTTCTCAATCTGGCCCTTGGGCTGGTTTTGACTTGTGGGCCCAAGGGGGATCCGTGTTCACTGTACCAGCCAGCAAGGCAGGCAGAGAGAAAAGAGTCCTCGGGAATGGGGAAATCTGGGGCTGGGGAGGAGCTGAGCGTTCACGGAGCTCAGCTTTGGTCTGATAAGTTTATCAAGCACTGCCGGCTGCTAACTGTCAGCTGGGGAAGGGAGCCTGTTAGGGAGGAGGAACAGCTCCCAGAGCAAGATAGGACAGCCCAGGCCTTATCACAGTGCCTGAGCCAAAGAGGGAACTGGAGAGTGAGCACTTTCCAACCACTTCATCTGAACAACAGACAGATTGGCAGGAAAGGCCTGTCAGCCCTTCACCTCTGCCACCCAGGCTGCCCCCATCCATGCAAATAACCCGGGAAAGTGCAGCCTGGGAGCTGCCAGTGTGAGCACAGGGGCCCAAGGGAGTGCATGGCGAAGGTTTTCTTAGGAGCATTGCCCAGTGGGAGAGTCAGATTTACAGCAAACATTTCAGATGCTCACTGAGCCAGCTGCTCCTGTTCAGGGCCCAGGGCAGCACTTCTACCCCGTGCTGCCTTCCCTAAGAGTTGGGAGGGGAATCTACCCCTTCACAGTTGCACCAGCCACTAAGGTTTGATGCACAGATAATTGCTCAGTCTCTGAAAAACAGTAAAAACCCCCGAGTGAATAGAAGGGGGAAAATCCTGACCATTCCCATCTGAGCTGTAAAAGCATGAGCCAGCAAGTATCCCTTCACATCTTCTCCTAGGGCGGCAGTAACTAAATCAATACAGCTGAGATCATACCAGGGACACCCTCCTGTGTTTGGACGAGCTCCCCTGGACCTGTGTGAGCTCCCTGTGCATCAACCTCAGCCATGACAGGGAGGAGAACGAGAGATCCCTGCAGGGCACATCCTCTGCTTGGTGTCCCTGATGAGGTTGGGCCGTGCAGGATGAGCCAGTGTCACACCTGCAGCTTTCTTTAGCCTGCCAGACCATGCTGTTATCAGCTCACTGCTCACCCAGACCATTTGGACAACTCTCATCCTGCATCCCACCACCTTTGGTTTGACCTGGTGTCTTGGCTCCTGCCCGTTCCTGGGGGTTTTACTGAGAGATTTAAGCCCTGCCCCAGTGCTGGGAGGATGTGCTCATCCTTGGCTGCCTGGTGCAGGTGCTGTCCCCAGCTCCTCATGGGACATGAGGCAGGAAATCTTCAGCAGCAGGTCAGGAGATCTCTGCTGTGAGCTGATGACTCAAAGGCTCCCTTTTTGATAAGGAACCTACCTAGGAAGCGATTTTTCTTCCTAAAGTACGTATCTAAACCAGGGCTGAAGTCCTGCCCTGGGTGCACCCACTTCTCTCCCTGAAGAGAGGGAGCCCAGTATCTGCAGGCATCTAAAGTTACATGAGCTGAGTCACAGCCCTGTGGTTTCTGCACCACTCTCAGGCTGAGTTTCTCACAGCTGATTCTGCTCCAGCCCATAATCTGCAATTCTCCAGGTCATGAGCAACCTCTAAGCCATTTAAATTCCCCTGTGCACCAAGGGCTCCTCAGCAAGCTCCAGCAGTCACACTCAGCATCTGAGCACACTCAGCACCTTCTTCCTCATGAAAAATGAGGAGTTTAAAAACCCATCCCCATTGATTCTGCCTTCCTCTTGAAGAGTTTTAAAGCAATGGGGCTTTATCTTACATCCCAGGCTCTTCTATATTAGGAGCTTTGGTGGGATTTTTAGCAGTGGTCAAGTCCACTGGTTTTTTCTCTTTATAAAATGGAAGTTATCTCTTGTCTCAGTTGAGGAAGGGGAAGTTGGAGATGACAGAGCATTCCTGTTCCTGGAAGGGCCCCATCCTGAGAGTGTGGACAGGGTGAAGCACTGTGTCAGTCAGACATCCCTGCCTCAGCTCCTTATTTAGATCCAGCCTGCAGCAGCTTCAGGATCTGCCGATAAGAGCAAGGTACAATTTCTGCACAGACACAGCAATGCACTGGAGAGGCATTGTGAAAAATCCCACCAAAACCCCATGAAGCATCAAAGCAAGGTCTCTTCATTGAGATCTGCCAACCTGCATTTTTCACCTTAAAATATTTGCCCAAATTTGAGTAGGACAATGAGAAATGGAACTCAAACGTGCAGTCTTGTTTGTTAACCAACTCTATATTTTACCTCCTTGAAGCGCAACAACATTCCAAGTTAAAACTCTTTTCTTAGGAAGAGTACCATGCACTATTGGTAACACTTTATTTCTGAATTCTGTATGACACTTATGACATATGCACAGAATTCATTTTCTCATGTCTTAAAGGCAGAGCTGACAGGGCAGAAGACCTTGGGTTTCAGAGTGAGTGCACGTGAGACAGCTGAGGTTTCTCAGGTTACCTGGAATGAAGGGAAACAGCTGGAAAGTCAGAGAGCTCTGTCCCTGGGCCTGCTGCACAGTGCCACAACCGTGCTGGTGGAGAACTCGGCAAGATTAATGATCCTTTGCATTTGAATGGCTCATAGTGCCTGAGGATTTCAAAAGGGCACAACATCCAATGGTCAACAGGATTTAGCCCCCAGCCTGCAAGTTCTCACAGAATCATTATTAATTTTGCAGAAGATACAACCTAAACTTTGTGGTCATCAGGAACAATAATTTCTGTTTTGGGGGTAGCACCTCCTCATCCTCTCTTCCTCAATCCCAAAGTCCCCAGCAATCTTAGCTCGGAAGGGAATGTGACTCAGGCCTTCAACTGAAGGGCTGTCACCTGCAAACCCTGAGGGCTGGATGTGGCCGTGGTTTTATCACTGGCCACCAGCTGCCTCTACAGCTCTTGCCTCCTCCCCAATGATTCAGCAAATCTTCTTGGAGGAGAAAAACAAGCACATGGGTGAACAAATCACAATGTCAGATTACAAAGATGAGCGGGGAAAAGCTGTGGCTCGAAGGAGGGAGATAAAAGTTGGTGAAGTTACATGAGGCCAAGGATGAGAATGCCCAGTAAAGACAAGGTTGTTTTGAAGGGGAGCAATAATAATGTGAAAAAAAAGTGTTGTAGTTCTGATAATTGAAACATTGCTAAGAGTAAGAGAACGCAGTGTGGAAGGAAATGGAGCATATTCTACCCTCTACTATCTGGGCATTGCATGGGGCTGATATGGATTTTTACTGGTATAAATGAAAACTGAAAAGTCCATTCTGGTTTACACTGGAACACAGTTCCCCTAAGCAAACTATTTTCGGAAGGAGTTTCTGCTCTCTGTAACCAAGACTTCCAATAATCTGGAAGCCCCTTGCCAGGCACTTTGAATGTCACTGTCCCTGGAAAAAACGATCTGAAAGTCATTTGGTATCCAAGGCATAGCAGAGGGCAGTTGGAAGTAATGTTTTAACTCCTGACAGCTTTGGCCACTGCATCAGAGCCCTTTTCCATAATGGTTTTGTTTTCCTGCTGCAGCCACGCTTGAGGTGAAACACAGGATCAGTGTAACAACTCTACAGAATAGAAAATAAAAAAAGAAACTCCAGCCAGCCCTTAGCAAGGAGATGGAATATTTCCCCTAATGGAGTTCCACTCCACTCAGAGCCCAGACTTCCAAGATTGCCATGAAATCTTTGGGAGTATAAATGTTTGGAATCTGTGAAGAGCTCATGCCATGTTTGGGGAATCTCTCTCTGATATCTGTGAGAGAGATGCAGCCCTCTCCTGGGTTAAATGCAATACAAAAAATAAGCACAAAAGGAAGAGAAGCTCAGGAGCTGTGGACACACACGGGGTGGATAAACTGTTCCAGAGGGAACAGGGTTTTGGGGTACATACTGACCCTGCCTGCTGCTCCTCCCTAGGAAATACAAAAGACAGAACCACAGCACAACGTGGAGGCTTTCCCCTAAAGGTCACCTGGGACATAGTTGCTGTGTAAGGAGTATAAAGAGTGCCAGGGGTGTCTCCTTTAAAAGCATTTCCCTGTGCTGTGCTGTGCTGTGATCTGCTTTCACAGGTTTGGGAGTCTCCCCTCAGCTCTGACAATACTCAGGTGTGCTCTAGAACTCCCATGTCAGCACACCAGAAAAGGGGAGAACTTATCACCATGTTCCAGTGTTCAAAGGGTGGCTACAGAGAAAATGCAGACTCCCTTTATAGGAGGAGTCACCCTTTTTACGAGGAGGCACCTGAGAAAAATGAGGGGCAATGGGTGCACGTTACTGGGGAGATTATGATTGGATACAAGAGGACATTTTTTCTCAGTGAGAACGAGCAGTCATTGCAATCATCTCCCCAGGGAAGTAGTGGATTTCCCAGCACTGGACACTTCTCAGAGCAGCTGGACAGGGTGCTGGGCTGTCTAATCTAGACCGTGTTTTTGCCAAGGGAGGTTGGACCAGCTGATCCTTGAGATCCCTTCCAAACTGGTATTCTTTGATTCCATTAAAATGTGCTACTGCTGCATCCTACAGGCTGAAAACAGTGCTTTTAGTATTAATCACAACTTCTAAGCCGGGCTTATGGTGTTGTGGGGGGAAGCTGGCTTCTGGGTATTTGGGACTGGTTCTGGTTCCACCCCATCCCAGAGCTCTCACAGAAGGAGCACACCCAGTTCCCACCTTGCTGGGATAAGCTGGAGGAAGAACAGAAGCTGTGACACAGACACACAGGCAAGCCACCAGCCCTGACTCAAAGACCCCCCCAGCGGGGGGGGACACAGGGCTCAGCTGTGCCAGAGATGTCCCACGGGCTGGATTCCCTTGGGAAAGGGAGAGCTCAGGAATAGCGGGGAAATGGGCTGGAGACCTTCACCTGCTGAAGCTGCTGCCTTGTTCTGTTTTATCCCTCTGGACTGGTACAGGAAGAAACTGCCTGGCAGTGGCCACCTCAGAAAAGTCCAGTTGAGGTGAGGGGACCTGGGGATGTGCTGAAGAGCACTGCCCCTCCCAGCACACCTCACACATCCTGGGATGCAGTGAGCCTGGCTTTCCACCAGGAATTGGTGCCATGTGTTCCTGTGCCCTCCTGGCCCTGCTTTGCTTTGCCAGAAGAGCAACCTGGGAGATCTCCCACAAGAAACATCTTTTATTTTCTCACTGTTGGCCTTCATCTGCACTTTTAAAAGGAAAAAAAAAATCTTAATGGCATTTCCCTCTTGCATTGCCCCTTGGTACAGAGCTTGGGCCAAAGCTAAATGAACCCGTTGGTTGCTCAGCTGAGTCCCTTCTCTTCTGAAATCTGGAGCACAAACTTCATTTTCACATATTCCAGTGAGAGCCCCAAGTCTGTGTGAGCCACAGGCAGAGTGCAAGCCTGATCCCTTCCCTGTTTCCTAGAGAGGGAAATAACAATTTCCAGTTTTGTGGTGAGAACCTGATTGGCCTCAGCAGGGTTTGGCGCCCACACAATGCCATCTTTGTGAACTTGACTGATGAAGAAATTACAACTGAACTACTGGATGCTGCTGTCCAGAACTGGAAGAAAGTCTTCACCAATCCTGTGGATAAATGGGTGTCTACATTTTCATAATTACTGGCTAATGAGTCCTCTAGGAAGCTCAACAAGCTCCCAAGAGAGAGGCAAGAATCCACATGAGCTGGTAATACACCAGAGAAGAAAAAGAAGAGAGAAGTTGCATTCCCAAATCTCTCTGAGTGTGGAAAGTAAGGTTTGACCAGGATGGTGGCCATATGGAAAATAGAAAAGATACCTGAGGAGATTTGGCCTCCAGCCCACACAAA
>VXAC01002068.1:0-69851 GCA_013399225.1 Rhipidura dahli
CCTTCAAAGGCCAAACGTCTTCTGTCCCTTGTTTTTTCAGGCTCAGCAGACGCATAACAACTGCCATGGCTCTGGTGGTTGTGTTTTCAAGAATCTGACCCTCAGTAGTCAGACACATGAGGTGGTTATCGAGCAAAGGAGTGAACATTTCTCATGGAAAACCATCTGGAACTACAACACGGTGACTGGCAGGGAGTGGGCTTATTCATAATGTGTATGGCAAGACTGGCTCCTGGTACAGCTGGCCCCGGGATGGGGCCTGTTTCTTTCTTCTGTCCGTTCTGAGTCCATGATTTGGGGTCAAAACTCTTTACATTTGTTACTTTTTTAATCCAGATTTTATCCCATCTTTTTATATGTGCTTGCTCAATAACTTTTTTTTACAGGGCATCATTACAACCAAAGTGGTGCAAGAGGGAACTTGCTACATTTCGACCATGAACAAAAATGAGATGCCCAGCTTTGATGCTCTCGTCAGATTGGCTTCAGAGAATGGGGTAAGATTCAAAGTCAGCAGTTGCTTGGAATATTGTTCTATATTTGATATTCATATTTTTGTTTGAAACACTGCTATTTTCAAAACCCTCTTAACCAGCTGCTAAATTAAAAGCCTTTTTAATGGCTATTTTCACTGATATTTTCAGTGATATTTTTCAGGTTCATCATTTGAAAGCTTTCAAAAATTACAGTATCCTCGTTGGCATGCCTTTAGTGCAGGTTCATCATGTTGAATCCAAGTCCCAGATTAGTTAGATCATTTTCACAATGATTTATATCATTATTTCAATTGACTTTTTATACTAACTTAGTAACCAAGAATTTAGATTCTTTGCTCAGTGTGTTTCACAGTCTCATTCTCAGTGTCTGGAAAAATAATTTATTTTTGAAAATCTAATAAGGGAAGAAAAAATACTATTGTTTTATTGAAAAATATTTTAGTAAGCTTTCAGTCTTTTTGAAGAAAACAATGCATCGTGTTTCTTCAGTTCAGCCCACCAAATTAGCACAGACATCATAAAAATGATCTCAGCCTTCATCACATTCACCTTTGCTAAACACCAGCTTCCCTTGAAATCTGAGAACTGAGTCCTTAAAAAAATCCAAAGTTTAAATAGCTGGAAAACCTGTGGGGCAGAAAGAAATGAGGAAGACGCGTCTGCTGCCGGCCTTTCAGCTGACAGCCCGAGTGCCTCTGAGGGCCGAGGGCAGGGACTGAGCAAATGCTTTGCAAGGAGCGCTGGCTACACAGAGCGGCCGCGCTCCTCTTCTCCTCTGCAGCGCTTTTCTTGCGCTGCCACTTCCCCTGGGGCTCCCTGCACCTTGACTCCCTTAGAACGAGCTCTGCCTTTGCAGCTGCCTTCAAGGCTTGCTAGTGGTCCCACAGGCCCCCAGGGGATTGAAAGGCGTCCCTAAAGGCAGCTGGGACTCAGCCAGCCAGCCCCGAGTCCTCATTCCAGAGCTAGGAATAGGCCTAGCAGGAATCAGATCCCGGCACTGAGCTTGCTGAATGCTGCTGTTTGATGTTTAGAACCAGATCGCTTTTGGAAGGCCCACCAAGAAGATCACCTTTGTCACCAACGGATTGGTCAACAACCTCAGGTCTTATGGAGCAGACGTCTTCTCGATGTGCAGCGGACTCACCACCTACATGGCTTATGAAGTTCACGGTGAGTGCAAGCAAAGGAATTCTGTCTCTAAGTGACCTGGCATTTGTTTCCCTTGGGGAATGACCAAGGCACAATTGCTGCTCTTGCACCTTGAATCTCACAGAAACTAAGCAGCAGACATTCATCCTTGTAGAAGAGCATCCATTGTTATGGAGATGTGTATAAATCTAATGAGATGATGCCAGTTTCATAATCATAGAAGTTCTATTGAGGTCAAAAACTGTATTTGTTTGAAATATATTCAAATACTTCTTTTATTCTGAGGAGTTAATCCTGAAGCACCATCAAAGTATTCTGAGCCTTTCTCCAGGCTGACTGTCTCCAACCCTCTTTGGGAAAACACTCTACAGTTGAGGCTCCAAATGTTGCATTCTGGCATAGCAGCGTTTCCATCTACTCACTGCTTGCTTTGCTTTAAGCTTGCTTTTAAGCTGAAAGGTCTCAATGTGATTGAAAAGGGAGTGCAGTGTGCCAGGTATTAAGGACTGTCACCAAATGCACAGAGCACTTAACAGCATCTAAGCCAGTGCCTCTCTCTTTTTTTTTTCTATTTTTCAATGATGTTTGTATAGGACCCCAACTGAATCAAGGATCGTGTGTTTCACTTGATGTCCTCAAACTTGTGGACCTGAATTATTGTGGTGATAATATCAAGGCCTGAAAACTTGAACTTTCTTCAATCAAATACAGAGGCTCCTGAGCTGTTCCCGAGGCAAACCCCAATGCCATTCCTCCCTCACATCTCCATTTAGAGATGTTCTTGGGGATTTAGATGCTGACAAAGATCGACTGGTGACCACATCTTTCAAATAAATTCCTTCATTATGGATTAACTCCAGCTTGTTGGTCATTACTTTACCCTTTTTCATCTATGAAAAAATATTTTTATTGTCTCCCCTCTGTCCCATTTGAGCCCTTCAAATGCTCTTTTCATCATCAGCTCTCAGCACAGGACACACCCAGAGAGCTGGGCAGGCCCCAGGGTGTGTACGGTACAAACAAGACATTCACAGTTGGGACCTTCCTTCCCAGGGGACCTTCTTCTTCAGGGGAAGATGCCTCACCTTAAAAATCTTGGTTCAGGGGGCATGAAAGGCAGAAGGAAAGAAGTGCAAAGCAGTGAATTTGCCTTTTTTAGGGGAAAAGGAGCCTCCTTTGAGGGATTTACAGACTTGTTCTGGTCCTAAATTAAGGCAAGGTTGGGATTCCTGTTGCTCAAATCTTTACAATCAAGATGGAGTATTTCCTCTCCTCTAACAAAAATGGCAGGATGCCCAAGGTTATACAGGTGAATACAAATCTGTCTTTAGTACCAATACCAGCCACCCAACATCCCTCGTTTCTGGCATACTCTGACTGGCCGCAGAGGCTTTATTCTGTCACAGGTTGCAAGGAAGCAGAGCTCACTGAGGCACCTTTCAGGCAAAGGTATCTGAACTACCTGGCTGAGCCCACATCAGATCCAGAAGTGGAGAGACATGGACAGGAGTTTGTTGCTGCCAATCTCCTTCCTTCTTCATATTCCACAAGTTCTTTTAATTCCCCGACAGTTCATCAGCAATTTATCACTTTCATTCACAGTATTTGACACCTCGAGCAAAGTACAGAGTGGATGTGAAACATGAAAAGCCGAATGCTCTGCTCACAGTGCTGGCACACTGCTGCACCTCCTCAGCACTCACGGAGCCCCAGCAAGGCCCCAGGCAGGAGCAAAAGGACACAGTGCAGCCCTGAGCAGCACCAGTGAGAATTGGGCCTCCCCTTCCCAAAGAAAAGGAGATCCCCTGGCTTTTCCAGGAACAGCTGCAACAATGAGCCTCAGCAATGGATGGCACAGGAGAAGAGCGTTCAGAGACATCAGTTCAGAGTGACACCAAGCCCCTCTTACACCGTTCTGGCAAGGCAGAGGAAGCTTTAGTGTGCAAACCCACCCTGAACTGCAGCCAAGGGCACAATCAGCACACGGGGACTGGCACAACTGCTGTCAAATACAAAGCCCTTTGGGAACTGGCAAGTGAGCTCCTCTGGGAGTGCTGCTTCTGGAGCCTGGAACAGGCACAGGGAGAAAGCAAATCCAAATTACCACAGGCTCCTGAGCCATGGCTCTGTGTAGCACTATCAAATTCAGAGAAGATTAAAATCGCCTTCCTCAGTAACAGGTGACATAAAGTGCCCCATGTCACTGCTCCTCCCTCACACACGTTTTGCTAGCTCTGGTTTATGGTCCCTTTCTCAAATCAGCCCTTAGTCCATAACAGCTGCTCCTCTCCTGAAGAAGCTCTGGCAAGATTCAGGGCCGTGTCTAACAACCAGAAAGCAGATGCTGAGTGAGCTCGGAAAGGAAGCTCAGCAGAAGAACTCAGCAATTCCTATGATTTAGAACCAACCTCGTGATCTCCCGGGACTCACTGAACATTTTTAACACAGAAAGATTAGCACCTCCCTTGGTCTGAACAGTGGTTTTGGTTACAGCTACAACTTCAGGCTGAGTCCTTTGCCACATTGGCATGAAGTGTCACTACAAGTTCACTGGGAATCTGTGCTCTGCTTCTGATGATCCTTTTCTTCCTTTTAAAAGTTACTGTGAAATACATTGAACTTCCCATGACCAGTTTTCTTTCAGTTCCCTGTATGCAATTAATTCAATCAGGCTGGTATCAAAGCCTGCTCTTATCAGAGCACTTCCCCAGGAAACTCGTCATGCTTCTGTGAACACAGGGCACCTGCCAATAAGGCAAACCCATTTTCAGATTTAACTTTGGGACATTATGTATAAAAAGTAAGAGTACACATCAATTACCAGCAGAGCTGGCCTGGCCTACCACCCAAATGAAGTTCCCTGTAAGTACACCTATCACTTTCCCATAAAACTCTTAAGCCTGGGCAGTTCTTAAACCGTTTTGAGCTTTTCCTGGCACTGAGTGAACTCTTAGTGATCTCTGTAGGGCTCACAGAGTGAAAATGCCAAAGGGGTGGGGACTGCGGGGGTGAGATCTCCCTTTTAGCAGGGATGGAGCTCTGCATGCCTGCTCAAATGTGAAAGAGAGAGGTGCTCTGTTCCAGGGGGGCACACACATGGGGTGTCCACAGGACAATATTCTCTCCTTCACGACTCAGAGGCAAATGAGCAGCCTCAGCAAGTGGCATAAAGTTAGGGCTCAGCTGTTTGCTGAGAGCATAGGAGAACCATGAGATACAAGAGGCCCCATGTGCACTCAGATATTTTTCATCAAAATCCTTTAAAATGATAGTTTGGTCTAATTCTATGTTCAAGGAAATGTGTCCAAGATAATAATCATTCACAATAGTTATCACAAATGAATTTATCATCATAACAAATAATTCTCCTGCACATTTAAATCCTCTTCAGCTGCAGAAAGTGCTGAGCCTGTACACAAAATAAACTGGAAGACAGAATTATTTTAAGACAGAAAATAACTTGATGCAAGATAAGCAGCATGACGTTAAAATGTTGTGAATTTCAAATGCTCCTTTCAGATTGTGATTGCTTCTCTTCTTGGTGGTTTCCTGGCTCCAGCTCTTGCTAACAGGGTGTTGTGAATGAGTGGTTTCAGTCACTTAAAGAATCACCATAAAAGGATTAGGTAAAAGAAGGTTTTAACATGAATTTGTGAAAGTACAGGTTAACAGTTCAATGGCAAGGTTTAGTCTATTGCTTACTGCAGGGGTGAAACCTGCAGAGGAAAATCAAATTAAAACCACTTTAGAATGGCATACACAGAGTCCGGGCCGGGGGGTACAAAGGGTGAGGGTGCAAAGGGTTTAAGAGTATTTAATCATTGACTCATTTACAAGGTGATTCAATAGGGTTTACTACAATTACAACAAAGACTAAAATATAGATTCGAGATAGCAACATTCGTACCCTAATCACTGCTCATGCACACACAGAGGCCCAGAGCTGTCTATGTCGATATCTATGTGTGCAAAAGTACCTGTTAAAAATTCCCCTTGAGTTCACTGAAACAGGTCAAATGCCTTTGCATTTCTCAACGGGTGAGGGCTGAGCCTCGAGGAGCGGGGGACATCAGCCCAGTCTTCAGAGAGTCTTTTGAGTATTGCAAACCTGAGGGTTTGCAAGCTCCAGGAGACATCCCACTCCTAGGGAGATGCTTGTGGAGCCCACTGCAGTCCAGGGGAGCTCAAAGCCTCATTAGCACTGCTTGTTGTAGAGTCAAGAGATGATTGTCCTTAGTCCCCAGGAGATTTCCGCCCTGGCCATATCCCAGGTTGGTGACAGTGGCACCGTTCCACCCAGGCTGTGATACAGGTAGATAACGTTCCAAGGCTGTCAGGGGATAAGTGATTATCCCTTGTTCCCTGCCTTGGTCAGGATGTTCCTGATACAATCAGTGTCACTCCCACAGGTCCCACTGAGAGCTCCCGGTAAGGTCATGAAGAAAGCCTGAATGGAAGTCTGAGAAAACAGCACTAACAGCTTCCAGCCTCCTCCCTGAGGCCAGAAATTATCTCCCCTTTAGTCTGGTCTCCAAAAGCAATAATTCCCCAAAACATGGCTACTAGAGCTAATGCTTTATTGAGTGAAATACTTCTGGGAATCCACAAAGCTAAATCCTTACCTCCTTTAAACTATTCCAAAAACTGAAACAGAGAGAAAAAGTCCAAGGAGCACCACAAGGAAAATTCACACCAGTCTGGCACCCGGGTTATGCTTAAGCAGGAGAACACATCGGGACATTGCTGGAGGAGGCAATTTACCTTTTGCAAAAGTCCCTTGTCAACCTCCATGACACATTTACCTGAACAATATAATTGAAAGGACCAGTATTTTCTTTGCCAATGATTATTTGCTTTGCACAAAGACTTTTTTTTTTTTTTTTAAAGTGTTTATCTTTGGTAATCCACTTCTTTCATTCAATGTATATTGTTTGCAACAAGAACTTGTTTTTCTTTTGCAAGAGGGCTGCATTGCACCCAAGGTGGTTTAAAAAAAAAACCAAACAAAACATCATTGCTACAATGTGCAAGAGGTTTTGGCTTGACAAACAGTTTCCTGCACCACTTCAAGGAGACAAGGTAGGAAGGTAAATGCAAGTGGTGTGAAAGCCAATTGACTGAGCAAAGGCTCCAAGAGCTGAAGAGAACCTTCTCAGCAGGGCTGAGTCCCTGTAAAAGTTCCTTCAGGAGTTGCACTGCCCAGGAATAACCCCTTCCATTACTAAAGAAGTGTGTACGAGTTCTGAACCCTAGTTCTGGTTTTCCTAAATGCTGTTTTCTGCGCTTGTTTCTTTGATGCTCAGGGAGCTGGGCCTTACCAATTGCCACCCAGAGAGAATCGCTTCATTATCTCAAGGAACAGACTCCAAAGCTTGAGCCCATATGGAAAACGCATCCAAGCCCTGTGCAGAGGAATTCCCTCCTACCTCGCTTATCCAGCTCCTGGTGAGTCTGCTACCGACAGCCTCTGTGCTCCAAAAGAAAGACAGACTAACAAGGTTGCAGATTACTTTCTCACCTCCAAGTGAAGCTGAGTAAATCCATTATTGAAATCCTATTGTTTTCCATGATTTTTAATACATGGAAATGAATTAAACAAGTTAATTGTTAATTAAATGAGTGGGTGAATGCATTTGCAGGGAGGTCTGGGCTCCAGTTCCTGACACAATTCTGAATTTTTTAGGGAAACTCAGGCATACACAGCACCTGGCTCCCAGAGCTCCTGTATGGTTCCCCTCTCCAGCAGGGCCAGACAGGGCTGGGAGAGAGAGTGATTCACCCCAAAGCCCATGCAGAAACCCTGTGTTTTCTCACAGAAATCCACACAAGCTCTTCTGCTCACAAAGAACCAGTAATGTGACCCCCCTTTGGTGTAGCAGTAAATGAAAATGTAAATGAAAAGCTCCTTTGGACTTCAGATTTGCTTCAGTGAAACCAAGACTAGAATTTTATTTCATACTGCAAAAGCAGCACTGGTTACAAGTTATTTGCCTATATATATTTAAAAACCACCTTTTTACAATAATGGGCTGGATTGCAGTTGAAAGGCAATTTTGGAATATTTACAGTGGTATCCTGCCACAGATTGGAGCTGCTCACAGAACAAAACTTGAAACTCATATCATAAATTCAACCCCCCCCCCAACTGAATGACTGCCACTGTCAATAAGTATTTACATCACCACAGAAAATAAGCTGAGACAAGCTGAAGAAAAATATTGTTGTCAGCCAAAAATCACAGTAAGACCACTACAGACCTGCATATATATGTGATATTTCTGCTTGAAATGCCTATTTTTTGTAAAGCAATTTTCAGCGGCCATGTTGTATTTGGGCCACATATTTTGGTGGGCACTATGGTTACAAAGAACATACAGTGCATTTTGGAAGGTACAAAGGCTTTTCCTTATTTTGTCTACTGCAAGATTTTTAGAGTTTTTTTCTATTTTTATTTCTCTAGGCTATATCTGGTCTTAAATTTCATGAGAATTTTCAAATGTAATCAGTACATATCAGAAAAATGCTATAAAACCAATTTATTTTTTGCCTATGACTGGATTCCTATCTCATAATCATCAGACTCCAGCAGGAGTTGCAGAAGCACAATCCCCATGTTTATCAAGAAGTTACAGCAGGAAATAATTTTCAGTGACATGCAACAAGGATACAAATGACAAAATAATTTTATTGCAACATTCAGTCCTTCCACACCTAATTCTGAAAACATATAAAAGGTGGGAGGTTCACATCATTTATTCTGCCTTCAGCAGCATCAGCTCTGCAGCCAGGATGAATCTCCCTGTAAGTATGCATGCTTTTCTTCCTTATAAACCGAAACTTTGATTCAAATCCACTCCTTTATCCCTCAGAATTACTTCTGCCTCTCTAGAGCGCAAAGGCTTTCTCTGGGGACATTTTGCTCCTCCAGAATGAGCAGCTCAGCCCCTGTTCCCCAGAGGAGCTGAGGAGGTAAGCATTTTTTCAGGGCTTGCCTGTACATGATTCAGAAAGCAGGAAGCCTCATCCATGTCCATTATTGTCAACGCTTTGCACAACTGGAGCACTACACTAGTGGATCAACCCCTTCCCTGTAATGCCAGAGCAGAAGAAATGGAAAAGCTTTCTCCTCACTCTTGGAAAATACCTGTGTGTGCCTGCACAGGTCTGAGAAACAACTGCAGGTTCAGCTCTTGAAAGAGCAAGTGGGAAATGTGTCTACTTTGCAGCACCCTGGGGTAAAGCAAGGGTGACTCCCTTTTAGGGTGCCATTGCAGTCCCAGAGTGAAAGCAAAAAATGATCCCAGAAGGACCTTTAAACATCAGAGTAGGAAAAGGGAAGGAGGATTCTCATGACCAGATTGTCAGACAGATCTACAGTTCCACTTCTGTATTTGATTTTCATTTCAGATTTTGACTGCAGTCCTTCTTGGACTGGTCCTGACTCCAGCCCTTGCTGATCACGTGAGTACAGTGAATAATTTCCACATGCATGGCTACTCTTTCTATGTTCCCCTTTCTATGTTCACTTCATGAGATCTCCTTGAACCTTTCATTTTCCTAAAGCCTTGGGGAGATAATTACTTGAAAGCCCAAGTGTGCTTTCATTTGTTTTTCTAGCACCAACAGACAGACATAAGGAAGAAAATCTCTATTGGTGGAGGCTACCAAATTATGACCATCAATAGGAAATGGCTCGTGGCAAGTATTGAGCAAAAGACCAACCATAGGTGCTGGAACACCATCTGGAACTATGACACGGTGAGTGCAGGGAGCAGGCTCGTTCGGAGCCTGGATGAGGAGACTGCCTCACGCATTCAGTAAAAACTGGTTTATTGCTTTTTTGATATGTGCGTAATTCCAATATTAGTGATTGAAAGAATAAATTCCAAGTGGTCAATAACTTTCTTTTACAGGGCTTTACGGCAACCAAAGTACTGCCAGAGAGAGCTTGCTACATTTCCATAATGAACAGAACAGATATGCCCAGCTTTGATGCACTTCCCCAGCTGGCTGCAGATGTCAGGGTAAGATTGAAAAGGAGCAGTTACTTGGAAAGTTATACTTAAGGCAAAGTAAACAGACTTGCAAGACCTTGCTATTTTCAAAACCAACAGGTACGTTAAAGACCAGGTTCATCACACCTCGAATTAGATATTTTTATCAATTTCAATGACATTTTAGAGCACTAACTTGAAACATTTGAAAAATAGGAATACTCTCATTCAGATGCTTCCAGTGGAGGGTTTACATATTTTGCCAACGTTGTAGCTCACTTAGGTTACTCTTAAAATCTTAATAACAACTAAAACTAGGAGCATGCCCAGAGTTAAAGGGATTGGGGCACTGGTCTTGCTGAATGCTGTTATGTGATGTTTAAAACCAGAATCATCAGAGATCCCCCAGAAAGGAGATCACATTCACCCTTGTCAAGAGAATGATTCGTGACCTTGAATCATATGGACCAGACACCTTCTCTATGTGCATCGGACTCACAACTTATGTAGCCAGTGAAGTTCATGGTGAGTGCAAGCAAAGGAATTCTGTCTCTAAGTGACCTGGCATTTGTTTCCCTTGGGGAATGACCAAGGCACAATTGCTGCTCTTGCACCTTGAATCTCACAGAAACCAAGGGCTTCAGCAGTTGGACAAAGGGTTTGACATCTCTGCAGATCAGGACTGGAACAGGGTGGTGTCACAGCTGCCGTATCTGACCACAACCAAATACTTGCAGCTCATTCCTGGGAAGCTTAAGGGGGCTTAAATTTGGGCCAAGATTCTTTTGGCCCACACTGAGCTCCTCTGTATTGCCCAGGCACAGAAAAAGGGGCATTCTAAGAACCGCTGTCCTTCAGGTCAGAGCTTGCTGACGAGTGTGATCCAGGCAGCCACCAAACCCTGGTGCTTCACACCACTAAGCCAGGCGGCTTCGATGCCTCCAGGTTTTTCTCAGGGGCAACGATCGCAAGGCCCAGGCCTTTAATGACCTACACTGGGTAGGATTCTTCCAGAACGTCGCAGCCCATGTGCCTGGGCCCGTGAACTGGCAGCAGCCTCACCGTGTAATGCCCAGCCATGGGGACTCACAGCAGCCAGTGCAATAGAGCCCCGATTTCTGCACGGGAAATCCCAAAGGCTTTCCAAGAGCACGTCTTTGTGGGCATTCCTTGCGGAGCCACACAGCCGGTGCTCTTTGGGGTCTCCAAGGGAGTCCGTCCCTCGTACAGCTCAACCATTCCTTGTGCAGCAATTGTTCGGAACCTGGCGGGCTCCGAGCAACACTGCACCCTCCTGCAGAAAGGCAGCCATTGCTGTGGAGATAGGCATAAATCAGCTGAGCTGCTGTGGGTGCCTTAATTGTAAGTTGATCACTTGCCATACGATTTCTTATACTGATGGGAAAAAACCACATTTGTTTTAAATATATCCAAGGAACTAAGTTTCACTCAGAGGAGTTAATCCTGGAGCACCATGGAAGCATTCTGTGCCTTCCTGCCAGCTCATTGTCTCCAGCCCTTTCATGGAAAGATGCTTTACAGCTCAGGCTCAGGATGGTGCATTCTGGCATGGCAGGAATACACCTCCTCAGTGCTTGCTTTGCTTTAAGCATTGACTCTCTCACCTGGGAGGGCTCAAGGGGATTTTAAAGGGAGTGCCGTGTGCTGGGTGTTGAGGGCTATCAGTGAACGCACAGAGCATTCACAGCATCTTAGTCTGTGTCTCATGGGAATTGTTTCTCTTTTCTTATTTTTAAAGGACCACAATTCAATCTCGGGTCATGCATCAAACTTGATGTCCTTCAATACTTGGCCCTCAAGTACTGCCATGACCATAACCACGTGTGAAAATCAAATCATACCCTTCTTGAACCTCGTGTGGATGCTCCATCTGCAGCTTTGCAGCTGCTGTCCAAAGCCAGCCCTGATAGAGTTATTCCCTGGCATCTCCTCTTTCAAGAGGTTCCTTCATGAGGATTGAGTACTGAAAAAGACCAATTGTTGAGCAGGGCTATCAATTAAATCCCTTTATCATGGATTAACTCCTTGTTTGTCATTACTCTACCCTTTTTCATCTAAGAAATGTCTTTACCTCCACAAAAATATTTTGCCCCCTCTGAACCCTTCAAATGCTCTTCGCATTGCCAGCTCTCAATTCACAATGCACACCCAGAGATCTGGGCAAGCCCTTTCCTCCATCTCCAAGGCAGCCACACCAAAAACCCACTGGTACCGTTTTGGGTGCTTGAAATAATCTGAGGTAGCCCATGCTAAGGATGAATGGAGCCTCCTGGCCAGGCACAGGGAGCTGCTTTTGCCACTCATTCCCAGTCAAGCTGACTTCTGAAACCAGGATACCTTGTGAGATTATGGTGGCACTGTTCCCTGTGACATTTTCTTCCATTTTATTTACTCTATTACATGTAATACATTTTCATCTGTGTACTTAGTGCAACACTGCAGGGAAGAGTTACATCCATGCACAGGTGAGCAGCCCCTGTTGAAAAAGCTGGTGGGACAAACTTGAATCACCAAAAAAATGATGCATTGAAGCCTTACATGTTACAGCAGGGGCAAATAAAATCACAGCAGGGAGAAGTCAGATGAAAGCAAGAGACAAGGGAGCTCTTGATCCCTTGAAAAATTAGAGCAGTCCAGGGAAGTAAAGAATCCTCTTGGCCACTGAGTGTCAGCCTCGAGCTGTTCAACTGAGGTGGAAAAGGCACCCAACTCCCATCCAGAGGAATCTGCTCTCCCCGGGAAAGTGCCGTGGTGCCAGGACCAGCACAGCTGGGCTGAATTCAGCACCCGGAGGTGACTAAGGAGCGTCTGCACGGGGCAGGAATTCCTGTGCAGCGATAATTTAATTGTGAAGATAACACTGGGTGGTGTAGGGAGCTTCCACGTGGTGCTGAAACAGCTTCCTGAAGCCCCCTGAAAAACAGGGAACGTGATTTTCAGATCTTGACAAAAGCCATTACCCACCATGTAGGTGGTCAGACCTTTGTGAGCCAAAGGGAACCAGCCCCGGAGCCATCCAAGGGTACTCCCAAACCCAAGGGCACCAGCTGGGGCTTAATTACCCTTTGCACAGCTGTATGCAATTAAAACACCTCGTTACTGTCTCTCACACAAAGACTAGAACATGCACGGGTAAGTCTCTCACACACAACCTGCAATCTTCATAATATTTTTGTTTCTGGCATTTTTAGAGAGGGGGGGGAGGGCAGACAAATTCCAATGCCCCTCCTCTGTCTCAAATGAGCTTGAGTGTTGATGCTGCTCTCACCATGTCATAAACAAAAATACTCCTAAGGCAGGCATATGAAGAGGATTAGTCCTCAGGAATTCAGAAATGCAGGATAAAGCTCGGTGTTCCACTCTGCCAGCAGCTCCCTCCATCTCAGGGTGCTCTGAGCTTCGTCTGATGCTTCACTCCTTGGCCTTTCCCTGAGCTTTCCTGGGCTTTCTGTCAGTCTGAACCCACAGCTACACAAAGAATCTGATCTCGTCCTCCATTCCCTCTGCTAACTCCATGCCAAAGTTATTTTCATGAGGTACAGCTTTTTCTTTGTTTTGTTCTTTTTTTTAACTCAAAGTATTTGTTCATCTCAGGGCCAGTGAGACACAAATGGAAGAGATTATCACTCTGCTTTTAATCTTTAGGCAGACAGAGATCACAAACCGATGACAAGACCTATCTGGCTGTGGCCAGGAATCTTAGCTGTACCTCAGATCTGAAGCTGGCTTAAGTACTTTTCCAAAATTTCTTCAAACCAGCACATCAGTCCCTAAAGGGGAAGCTTTTCTTCTACCCATCCATGTTTTACATCCTTCATTGAGCTCATTTTCTTTCAAAATATATTTAAAAAAAATAAAAATCCCCAGACTGGTCTCATCCCCTTCCTTAGGGCAGCACAGTGTTCAAATACACACACAAAACTCTCCATGCCCAACCCTGGGATTTGGGGATTTGTAACTACAAACTGATTTGGCCCAGAAGAGCTGCATAAAACTTTAAAATTCCCAAACCTTACTCACTTACCCTGCTGGCCACAGGAGCTACTGCTCTGTGCTTTGGAGCCTCCAGCAGCCTCCCCTGGGTGGGTTTGAGCACCCAGAGTCCCTGGTTGTGCAGACCAGCTGGAGACTGCTCCACCTTTTTCACAGCTACCAATAAAACACCCGTTTCTGCTCCTGTCTAGCCCTGAACAAGCTTTGCTTCCAAGGGATCTGCAAGGGACCAGAGCTACAGCTTTGGGCAGGATTTGACAGCAGGGCTGAGGAGCTGCCATCTGCCCCTGTCCTTGTTACCCACACTGGGGGTGATGGAGCCGGGGCACTGCTGAGCATGGCCAGGAGTGGGAGGGAGATCATTCAAACACCCCAAGTTGGAATGATCAGTGCTCCAAGGTGGCTGACTTGTGTGTCACTTGGGTATTTTCACTCCTGTCACAGACTGTTATCATAGCTTTCCCTTACATCCCTCCCTACTGCTTTCTCTGGTCTTCCTTCAGGTTGTTTGCTTTGTTAAGGATGTTTTAAAGACAAATTTAATACTTTAAGCAGTGCAGAGCATCTGGAAAGCCTGACCCAGGTGCATTGCATCCCCGGAAATCCCCACTGAAGCTGCTCCACTCACCAGGTGTTGGCACTCAGGAGGATGGGTTTGTTGGGGTGGCCCAAGGGTCTGCCAGGGAAGTTTGAGAGTTCCTGGTACCTGCAGTTTAGCTTTTACTGGCCCAGGGGCTCCCCTGCTGGGCACTGGGGTTCCTTTTGAGCTGTCCTGCTCTGGTTTTAGAGCCTGTGGTGCTGCTTGTGGAAGGAGACAGGAGAGGTGAGTGTAGATGAATTTACATTTTCCATTGAGTTTTCTTGGAAGAGGGAGAGTTCAGGCTTTAGACGTTGAAATGAGTTTGGTGAGGATGGCGAGTTGGGGGAGACTGCTTTGTAAGCACTGCTGAGTGTTCCTCAGGACTGAGGAAATGCAAGGCATGAAGCCTGGCATGGCTTTTCACTTTAACTTTTGTGAAGCTGCCCCAGGTTTTTAAATGTCTTTAAACTCAGGTGTTGCCTGTGTGGGAAACAAAGGTGTAGTGACAGGGTGAGGGGGAATGGCCTTAGCTGGGAGAGGACAGGAATGGATGGGATACTGGGAAGGAATTCCTCCCTGTGAGGGTGGGGAGGGGCTGGGATGGAATTCCCAGGGCAGCTGTAGCTGCCCCTGGATCCCTGGCAGTGCCCAAGGCCAGGCTGGGTGAGGCTGGGAGAAGCCTGGGACAGGGGAAGGTGTCCCTGCCATGGCAGGGGTGGGCTGGGATGAGCTTTAGGTCCCTCCCAGCCCAGCCCAGGCTGTGATTTCCTGCACGGAGCCGGGTGTCTGCTGTCGGCCTCTGTCGTGGTACCTGCAGCTGCTGCCGGGTGTTAACGTGCACAAATAAGCTGAAAAACAGACTCTGTTCGGCCCGAGCTTTGGCCACGAGATGGCATTCTCTTAGCTCCTTTTGCTAAGGAAAAGTAGAGCTTGCCATCTTTAATAACAACAATAATAATTAAGGGGGGGGGGGGGAAGCAACAAACCCTCCCTGTATTTTCTGAAGTCTGTGACAAAGCAAGATTTGTGAGGAGGCTGTTCCTGCTCTTGCCAAACAATGGTGCTGCTTTCTTAGAGCTGCAAGGGAGACTGAGGGTCAAGTCCCTTTAAAAAAAAAAAAAAGTGAAATACAGTATTGTGCATCTTGAAATCTGAAACCAAGAAACAGAAGTGCAAGGGAAACAAGGGGGAAAGTCTTGCAATTCCAGTGGACAACTGTTGCAAGTGGAGTTTTGAGGAATACAATATACATTTATACCTTTAAGGGTCATTGAATGGCTTTTGTGGAGAAACCTGTGAAATAAAGGAGCCTTGGAAGAAGAGATTTCTTTTTTCTCCTCCTCTCTGGATATAATGGCCATTGCAAAGCAAAGCATCTTGAGAGTTGGCTTCAAATGTGTCTTCCTAGCAATTTTTACGCTCACCTGTGATGGACACGGCGGAAAGAGGGAGAATGGTGGTCCTGCCTGCTACGGAGGATTTGATTTGTATTTCATCCTGGACAAGTAAGTAAGCCCTACTTTGTTCTTTTTCACGGAGTTCTTTCACTAGGCAGGAACTGGAATGGCACATGCTGATACCGAGGAGGTTTTCTTTGGATTTTGGTTTTGTAGAACTCACTGTGTCCCCGAGGGACCTCTGAAACTCCTGACCGCTTCCTTTGTTATTGTTGTGGTAACTTCTTCGGTAGGTCCGGTGCCTAAACCACGCTGTGCTCTGTAACTCACATTGGTATCGATGTTCCCGACGCGGGAGCTTTGTGTGTGCTCGGACTGGAGCGCGATCCTTCCAACAGCGTCTGGAGCAGGGCAGCGCCCTGCTCCGCTCCGGGAGCCGGGGAGGGTGAGGAGAGATATTCCTGCAGCACCGGCTCCGAGCTGGGAACGTGCTGGGAGCGCAGAGATATTCCTGCAGCACCGGCTCCGAGCTGGGAACGTGCTGGGAGCGCAGAGATATTCCTGCAGCACCGGCTCCGAGCTGGGAACGTGCTGGGAGCGCAGAGATATTCCTGCAGCACCGGCTCCGAGCTGGGAACGTGCTGGGAGCGCAGAGATATTCCTGCAGCACCGGCTCCGAGCTGGGAACGTGCTGGGAGCGTTCACTCGCCCGCCCGGAGCCGTGACCGAGCCCCTCTGTGCGCCCCGAGCTCCTGTGCCCTCCGAGCTCTGCCCCGGCCCCCCTGCCCTCGGCTCCTCTGCCCAGAGCAGCAATTGCAGGTAAAACGCAGCCCGGAGCGGGGCTGCTCCCTTTGGAAGGGGCTGAATTCAGCTGCTGGGATGGAGAGCAGCAAGAGTGCCTCATTTAAAGAGAGTTTTATTTTCTCTCGCTGTGTCACACTTTCTTTGTTTCTTCTGTTCATGAAATGCATGTTGAGGCGTTTAGCTGTTTTGTATTGGAGGTAACTTCCCACCTCGCTTTTTCATCGCTAATTGTGACACTGTCATCTCCTTGGCACTGTAAGAGTGCTGTTTGTTTCAGATGTGGATGGAGCAATGTGGAATCATTTTGTGCTGAGCTTTGGAAAGCTCCATACTAAAGCAATACAACAATTTAAAAAAAAAACCAACAAAACATAAAAAACACTAGCTGAAATGGTTGTCCTGATTTTCTTGATCAAGAATAGTTATTTGGAACCAAAGGCTTGGAAATACTGGAGATTGTGCCTGCCAGAGCCATGGCACTGACATTAATAACCATAAATTTCATAGACAGGAAAGTATTTGCAAGTTGCCAAAAGTGCTCACGGATGAAGTTTCTGACTGATCCTCTTGAGTGTTTTGCAGTAGCTCCCACATTCCATTAGTATAAATTACTTGGAATTACATAACCCTTTATTACAAAATACTGGGTAAAATCTAAGGCTGAGACACTGGCTGCTTCAGTGTGCCAGTTGTCCTGATGCTCCAGGGGAAAAATTTATTTATTTTATTCAGTGGAAAGATCTACCTGGCTTATTCATTTTGCTGCTCTTCAGTTATTAGTTGGAATAACTCTATTGCTACAAATGGAAAAATCCCAAACCCAAACAAACCCAGAGCACGATTTGTACTACAGAGAGCTTTTAACTTCATTGCCCTGGAAGTTGAAGCAGGATTGAAGGTTTTCTCAAATCCCATGGATGTGCTGTGTTAATGTAACTTTAGCAGACCCTTAATTCAAATTCTGTGCTGTTCTCTCACTGAAATCCATGATTTCTGAGCCTCGCTCAAGGGATTATGGATTTGGGTGGAAACACAAGCCTTGGCACAACTTTAAAGCAGGCACGCTGGCCCCAGTGTGCGTATCAAGGTATCCAACAAAAATCCTGCTTTGACAGTTGCAGAATTCCTGTTTCTGGGATTTTTCTGATGCAGAAATGAACAGGATCTATTGTAAGAATTTCCTTGGTCTCCAGTGGAATTTGGAGGAGCGTTGTGGTTTTTCAGCTGTTCTTCAGTACAAGACACCATTGGGCCTGGTTGTTTAACCTCTGAGGAGAGATTTACTGTGGTGGAGTTGGTTATCCCATATCCTCTAACACTTCCATGGAATCACAGAATAGTTTGAGTTGGAAGGGTCTCCACAGATCATCTGGGTTCCACCCCATGCCATGGACAGGGAACCTTCCACAGACCATGGCTCTTATCCTTCGACTGCAAAATCTCAAACTGTGCCTATTTTCTCAATTTAGTCTCAAGCTGTGTGTTATTTAGAGTAGCTGTTTGCTGTTTGGAGTGGCTACTTGCTCTTTGCTGTTTGGGTTCTGAAGGAGGGACATCTGAGTCTTCTCAGCAGCCTCTGCTGCAGCCTGTGTGTGTCACAGGATTGTTCCTGTGGTGGGCAGGTAATGGGGGGGGTTTCTACCCACGAGCAGAAAACATGCAAGGAAGTGTGCATGTGTGGAAGAAATCCTGGCTCTGAGAGGTCCTTGGCAAAATGCAGCAAGGAATCCAAGCTGTTTCCTGTGATCCCCTCCTCATCCAGCCAGGCAGTGGATCTGTTTTCAGCCAGTTGCACCGAGGTGAAGCTGCTGCTCTGGAGAGGCTCATGTTTGTTTCTTGAGAGTAGCTTGAGTAGCTGGAGTTGCTGCCACTTAAGCACGGTTCCAAGTCCGGATTTGCACTCAGAGTTTGGAAGAGGCAAGGCCCCAGTGGGATGGAAACAGGGAGACCCCAGGCAGGGAGCCTGAGCCTCAGGATCTGCTCCTTCCCCGGGGAAAGTGAGCCCTGAGCACAGCTCCCCACAGCACTCACAGAGCTGCACAATGCTCCAGCTGCTCTCTGGGGAACAAACACAGGCCTGAAGTAGGAAATAGTGACACTGAGTGTCTGCAGAAAAAGATTCAAAACCATCTCTGCTCTTCTTTGACCTCGGGAGCGATTCCCTGGGTTTCTTTCCAGGATCACAGGCCTGCATCCAGAGTGAGGTGTGCATTTTGTTGGGATGGCAGGGCTTGTAAGGATGTGGAGGGATGGTTTTCCTCTGTGTTAGCACGAGGGCTGAGTGATGCCAGCAGGGCAGGGTGGAGAAATTTGTGCATTTTTGTGTCTTTTTGCTTATTGCCTAGAGGAATGTAATTAACTCCCAAGTCTGCCAAGGGCAGACAATTGCAGCGAGCTGAGCTTATGTGTGAAATCCTTGCCAGTCAGGACCTGTGGATGTGTTTTTTAGCCAGTGATGCATCTTAGATAACCGTCCCTTGCTGAAAGGAATGGGCAGGAGCTTCCTTCCACCAGGATCGAGCGTGTGCCTGCAGCCCTCTGGGCTCCATCTGCTGACTGATGGAAATTAAGTCCACGGCTACTTGTTTATTAGGTGTTTTTTTGCATACCCCCTGCTGGCCAGGAGGAGAAGAATGTTCTTGGACTGAGACTGGGCTTAGAGGCTTGTCCTGCTCTGAACCGAGCCTCTGTGGACCCTGTGACCTCCAGCGTTTGGCAGTGTCCACGCTGAGCTGTCTCATGTGAAGCGTGGCACGAGATAACAGCGTTTCCTCAAAGAATTGCATCACCTCTCAGACTCTTTGTGCTATGGAGGACTTTCAGAACTGCTCCTGAAGTATTTGGAAGGACAAAGGACACTTTTTTGGCTCATTTGTGTTATTTTTGAAGAGCTCAGTAAAGAGATGCTGCACAACTTCTTAGGTAAATGTCATCTCTGAGAGCTGTGAGACTTCCTGGAGTTAGTCCAAAGCCATAAAAGCTTAAGGAGATTTTTTGATCAACATCAGCCTCTGACCAAAGTGTCTTTATGTCCTTTGATCAGCTGCAGAGCACATAACATGTGAGGCCTTGGTGTAAGAGTGTGGCCTTGGTTCTGTGACCCTCCTAGTTTGTGAACTGAATGAACCCCCAGCTATTCTGAGAAGGTGCAACAACAGAATTGGAAAAGTGGAGTCTAAAAAGTGCAAAAAAGACCAAGTCTAGGGAGGTTTGAGTTGCTGCAGCTTTGGGTTCTGCAGCACCTTGTCACAGTAAGAAGGAGGAAGGTACCTGCTGAAGGCAGGGCTTGGCCAGAGTGTGCCTGGAGCCACTGCTGTGTCTCTCTCTACACTTGCATTCCCTTTGGACATGCAGAATGCCTGTGGAGCTGGCCACAGAATGGATCTCTCTCTCTCTTGTTAAAGAGAACAGTTTACTTAGGTTTAATTTCCATTTATTGGGCCCTTCTCCAGCAGAGATTTTGGCATCCTCACGATGAGCCTTTTCTTAAATTTCAAGTTTATAGCGTCAGCCATTCAGCTGCAAAGCGCTGGCTTGCTGATCTTCTGGTTTCTTTTGGGAACATGAAGAGAGAACTATTTGAAAACTGGCTTTTCTTATCTTACCGTTTGACTTTAGAAATGCTTGTCCCACTCAGAGTTCTTGGTCTGCCTCACTGTGCAAGGGAAGTTCTTTGCAGCATGGCTGCTGAATGGCACAGCTCGAGGAGGTGGACACTGTGAGCTAATGCTGGTTTTGCAAACATTGCACTGGCTGCAGAAAGGCTGCTGGTATTGGGTTTGTCCATTTTATGCCAAGTGAAGGACATAGGAAGTCTGAAGTGTGTTTCAGAAAATGCATTTTATGTACAAGGATTGGTTTTTTCAAGTGCAGACCTGGGCATTTCTGGACCCTGACAGCAGAGGGAGAAGTAAGCTCCAGGCAGACGGAGCTGTCTGGCTCAGGTGGGAATTGCTGTGCAGGAAGGGACGATGTGTGGCCAGCAAAAGTGTCAACACTCATTTTGTTAGAGCTGCCACAGCTCGCTCTGGTAGAGATGGGGGAAAACTGGGCTGCAGACAATTCCAGTGATTCCACTCAAGTGCCTTGGGAACTGAACGGAAACCACCCTCCCTCCATGGACAGAGTGGGTTTGGTTTTATGATTGTTGCAGTGGTAAGGAGTTTCCTTAAAACAGGCATTTAACTTCTGCTGCTCCTGGACCTGAGGTGTGTTAATGGATACCTGGGAAGACCTCATGGAAAAAGAGCTGTCACTGGTGGTGTTCCAGAGGGCAGGAAGATGGGACTGCTGCTGGGACAGCACAGTGAGGATGGTGAAGGGGAGGAGATGCAGCAGCAGCTGTATCTGTACCTGTGGGAAGAGCTAAAAGGCACTGCTTACCTGTGGGAACTGCCCCAGCCACTTCAGACCAGCAGGACGAGAGCTGGAAAGGCAAACGCTTCCCAGGATGTGCTGTGGACTCTTGACTGGCATATCTCTGGTGGGAATGGAGCCACTGGGTTTTGAGCTTTATCCTGGGAAATTTTTCAGAAATGCAGGACTCCAGAGCCATGGGATGTGTCAGGGTTTGGTGGGACAACCTGCACACCTGACGTGGCTGGGTGTCCTTCCCAACTGCAAGAGTCATTTGAGGGGATGATCAGCTTTTGCTCAGAGGGGAAGGAATGACCCCTGGGGCTCCCAGGGCAGTATCCTGCTGCTAGAGTTTTGCCTTAACAGGGAGAGTGGTGTGGTCACCTGATGGCTGGGAGGAGGTTGGGCAGGGGCTGCTGCTCCCAGCTCCACGTGTCTGCTGCCAGCAGAGTCAGGAGATGTGGGAAACTTCACTGGGGTGTGTTTTTTGGGAGGTGGACAGATGGTCTAAAGTGACATTTGCTTCATTAACGCAAGGACTAATTGGTTTATGATTACCAAAGCCTTGGCTTTCCAGGTATTCTGGAGACTGATTCGACCCTTGCTATAAAGTGAAGTGTTTCTTTTGTGCCTCACATAAAGACAATCAATTCTTATTTTCCAGGCCAGTTCTAGGAAATGATTTGAGCTATTTGGCACTGCTGGGAGTGGAGTGCCTGTGGTGTTCAAGGTCTCAGAGTTATCCCACACATCCAAGCGGAATTTGCACCTGGGGCTGAGCTTTGTGTGTCTCTGTTCTATCAATTTACAGTTTGGATGGGGCAGGAGTTCAGTTTCCTGTCTGAGAGCAAGTCCTGATTAGCTCACCCCTCATCTCCTATGACACCAGTTTTCCCACTCTCTGTGGTTGAATTGGTTTGTCAAGGCCTTTGCTGTTGGTGCTCCTGGAGCCCTCTTTGGCCCACGTTTGTGTGGGAAACAAGCCATTGTGCCAGGTCCTGGTCTGGTGAAAGGGAGCTGAGAAGGAATCCAGCACTGCAACATTTGCCTGTGATCACACCTGCCCTGCCATCTGTCCCCCCACCCCGAGCAGGGTGTCTGTAGAGCCATCCTCAAACTGATGCTTCTGGGATCTTTGTGCAGCAGGAGCTGGCAGGGTCACCATTTTTGCCCAGTTTTTGCTTTTGTACCTGAGCAAAGGTCCTCAGTGCATGGACAGATTGGGAAAGAACAGCTCCAGGAATCGTGGAGCAGGAGGGAAAGGCCAAGGCTCCTCCTGAATAGCTGTGACTGCAAAGCAGAGGTGGGGAAAGGGGGCAGGAAGTGTCTGTGACCCCCACAACGGGCTCTGAGTGCTCCCCATGCTCCTGCAAGGGCAGCAACACCCTGGGCAGCCAGACTGGGGTGGCTGCACCAGGCTGGGGAACCTGCTCTGGCTCTGCACTGGCATTGCCAGAGCTGAGGTAGAACAGAACAGCTCAGATGCCTTTTCTTCCTGTGAAGTGAAAAACCATCTCAAGTGTTCATCTTTTCTTCCTCAGGCTGCAGATCAATGAAGTTTCTGTTAAAGCTGGAATGGTTATTTCCCCTATAAATATTTCTAATTGTACTCAAGGAATTAAATAAGTGATGACACATTTATTTTTCAACTCTAGGAAGGAAATTTTTTCCAATATTAATAATCCAGTGTTCATGGAAGTGTTTATGCCAGAAGGGGCATTTTGTGCGAAAAGATTCTGATTAACCTAATTTTTTCCTCATTCTTACAGCATAAATAAGAATAATCCAATCCCGTTATAGCCGATGGTTTATCCTCCTGAGGAGCAAAATTAGTTTATTTTGTCTTTAACTGAGGTGTAAAAGAATTAACCAGAGCAGTTGAGATGTGGACTAATAAGTGCACTAAGTAAGGTGCTTTACTTTTCATAGTCTCTGGCACAGTAGAAACACTGGAGAAGTTCAATAATTGTCCCTCCAACTGTGTGCAGTTCTCAGAATATGCTTGAGCTGCAAGCTCTGTGTGATGGTTTGGAAGGGAGTGGGTGGAATTAATCTGAAACCCTGTGCAGAGAGACAGCTCTTCTCTCACTTCAGGTTTATTTGGTTAAGGATGTGTTAAGGTCCAGCCTAACTGCCTTGAGCTGCTGCCAAGAGTAGCCTCAAACACTTGCCTGGAGTGGGAATTGTTCTTGCTTTTTAAAGTGAAGTGGGAAATGTCAATTACAGTTTGATCTCTCTTTAAAGGAAGAGTATGGGCAGTGAGTGTTGGACAAATGAATGCCTCGCTGAGCAGTGTGTGCCAGAACCCATGGCCGGGGAAACCTGAACTAATGTGTGCTGTAATCATTGTGTCCCTAGATCAGGAAGTGTCCTGCACCACTGGAATGAGATCTATCATTTTGTGGAACATTTGGCCCACAAGTTCATAAGGTAAGGAGGGCTGCAGGTCCCTGGCTGGGATCTGAGGGGGTGCCAGGGGCTCCCAGTCTCAGCAGGTGCTGCTTCCCACTGGGGGCTGTGGTGGAGAAAGGGCCCTTGATGCTTCCGTCAGCTCTCCCCGTGACTGCTCTTCCCCACGTTTCTGTTCTGTGGGAAATGGGGGGAGAGGAGCCGATTCCATTTATTTCTGCCTTCCATGGACCAAACGGTGCTTCTGTGGGGGAGGAATCCTCCTGTCCCTGAGCTGCTGCCCGAGGTACAGGAGTTTGGGGCTGCAGGGAGAGCCTGTGGCTGTAGCTTTCAGCCTCTGGATGAGGAATCCCTCAGGACAGGGGGTGGAATGTGTTGTGACAAACATAAGGAGCCTTCCCCCATCTCTGTGGTGACACCAGGATGCACTTGAGCCTCTCTTGCTTTAGCAATCCCAAGGTTGTGATGCCAGTGTTCTTCACTACAAGGACTCCCCAAGGTTTCCCTTGATTAAGAAGGCCCAGGGCAAAATACATTTTCCTGCCTGCTCATGTCTTCTGTCCTGCTGAGTTGTGCCTGGGATGGCAGTGTCCTGTGTGCCTGTGTTCCACACACAGCGAGCTCTGCTCTGCACCACGAAATTAATTCGCTTTTTTTCTCTCCTCCAGCCCTCAGCTGAGGATGTCCTTCATTGTTTTTTCAACTAGAGGGACAATTCTAATGAGGTTAACAGAAGACAGGTAAGAAGAGGTTTAAAGGTCAACAGCAGCTTTTGTGTCCTTGCAGCTTCCTTCACCTTCCTTGCCCACTGGGTGATTTCCAGCCCACTTGGAATGGTGGTGTGGCACCTCTGTGCCTCTCAATTTAACTGGTGGAGTCAGGTGCCCGTTCTCACACACTGGAATTCACTAAGGGCTCTGAGGGCAGAAGTTGGCTTCTTAATTTCAGCTTCTAAATGTCCTTCTGTCAGCTGTCAGGGCTTTAGCTCACGCTGGTTTCACTGAGGGAGTCTGCACTCCCTGGAGATTCAGGCTTTTGTCAGAGAACCAGAGCCTCAGTACCTGTAAAACATCCTCTGGGAGCTGCTTCTGCAAACAAAGAGGTGAAGCTTCCTTCCCATGAAAACAGGCTTGGAAGGCAGAGGTGACACCCCCACTCCTGGGGTAGAGGGGAATGTGGTTTCCTCAAAGGGCTGAAAGTTTCTCACAGACAAACAGCGTTTGGGATGGGGTGTAAGGCTGTGGATTTTGGGAATAACAGTTTGATTGCCTTGTTTGTGAAGTGTGTTTCTGCCACCCCCTTCCAGACCCCCAAGTTAATACCAGTAAAATCTATGGGATGGATTTTTTAAATTTTGTTCTGACTTCCAAGGAGAGCTGGATGAGGTCCTTAAATCTCTCTCGCTTCCTCTGTTAACTTCATTGCCACGTGGAGCAAAAATATACATCCCACATGTGTAGGGTGTATAAGTCAGCATGTGTTTTACATATTGGATGTCTGAAATCACATACCAGAGCAGCTGCCATGGGGAGGAAGCTGGCTGCAGTCCTGCAGAGCACTGCACACACACACCAGCCTTGAAAATGTCCTTAAACCCAGCCAGCCCCAGCATCCCAGCATCTCCTGCCACTCACTGCAGCAGCAGGGGTGAGGAAAATGAGCCAGATTCATTTAACTGGGTGCCAAAGGAACACCTGTGCCCTGCCTCTTGCTGTGTCCCACCCTATGAGCAAACCCCACTGCAGAGATCTCCTTTCTGCTCGGGCTCTGAGCTGCGGGTCTGAAATGCTTCCCCTGTGGAAATGTGTTCCATATTTACCCAGCTGTCCCAGAAACACAGGCTGGGAGCAGGATATTGATATGGCTTTAGTCTCAGAGCCAGCTAAGTGCAGAGCTGCTGGGTTTTACTGGGCACTAACAAACAAGGGGTGTGCTCAGATTTAGCTCACACTGGCCTCCCTCACCTGGGAAACTGGAGCAGTGAGAAAGCCTCCCCTGCCTTGTCCCTGCCTCTGGATGGTGTTTCAGCATCTGAATGTGAGGCTTGAGGGTGCTGAGCATTCCTTTTGGGAAAACTCTGTGCATCCAACGGGACTGGACTGACAGATTTTACAGAATTTTGCTGTGTATTTTAAAATTTCAGTGTTTACCTCTCAAACATAGTTTTGATCACAGGAAGTGCTCCATTTTATATCCAGCTTTGGTTTGGTTTGTCATGGGTGCCTGAGAGGAGGAACCTTGTGGCAGTGTCTCACTAGTCTGGGGTATCACAGGTATGAAATGGGCTCCTGAAAGTTGGGTCATTCATCCCTTGGCAAAAGCAGCCCATCTGTGCTCCCCAGGGAGTCACTGCCATGCAGGCTGAGCAGTGCCAATGCCCTGCTGCTCACAGTGTGAGCTCTGAGGGTGTGATCACACAAGCTGGGCTCTCTGAAGGGGTTAAAAAATGTAGAGACAAAGCTGACTTCTGGCATGGCCTTGCCTGCAGTGACTTCATCCCTTTCCCACAGAGATTGTGCAGTTTGCTCAGATGCACCCCACACACTGCAGGGTTTTATCTTGCATTTAACAGTCCTGGCCTGTGCTTGGCTTCCAGGGTTTGGGTTCTGCCGCTCAGTGGAACAACAAATGACCATCCACCCCACAGAGCCCGCAGCTGAGCTGCCACTGTGCCTGGCACTCCTAAAAAGAATTAAATACATACCCTGGCTCATAGAAAGCCATTGGGAAAGGTTTCAGTCTTCAAGTCAGTTTGACCAGGAACTGAGGATGCAGCATCCACATAAACTGGAGCTGCCAGGATGGTCTGAGAGGGACATTTCTTGTGGCTGTTTGATGATGTTTGTATACTCAAGTCAGCAAACGTGAGCAAAGTGAGCCAGGTGCAAGTCAGCTGCTGAGGTTTGACAAGGAAATATTTATTTAGGAAGAAACGTATGAAATGTGTGGATATTGACCTCGGAGGTGGTGCTGCTGTGATGCCTTCCCCAGGCTGTGGGAACACTGGGAGTACAATAATGCTGTGTTCCACATCCTCAGAGAGGTTTCTACCCGCTGTAAATGCTGGGTTAACTCCCTCCCACCTCTGTGTCTGGCTCTGCCTTCACCTGGCTGTCAGGATATCCCTTTGGCTCTAACAGAGTTCCTGCCTTCCTTCCAGGGAGCAGATCCGCCAGGGCCTGGAGGAGCTGCAGAAGGTGCTGCCAGGAGGGGACACGTACATGCACGAAGGATTTGAGAGGGTAACTGGTGCAGGCTCAGTGTCTGAGCAGTGTCTGCTGCTCCTCAGGAGCTGTGGGACACGGGGGGCTGGTTAAAAACTCTCTGCTGGGTGGGAGGCTGTGGGTCCCACCTGGGCCTGCAGCCCTGTGACAGTGGGGATAGGCCACAGCTCACACCTGGGGTGGCCAGGTAAGTGCAGGTGTCACTGCCTGCTCTGACCACCTCCTCCTGGGTGTATTTTTTACATCTTTTATGAGCTCAGGAGTTTCTCTAAACCTGAACTCCTGCACTCCCTTCCACCTCTGTCCTGCGTGGGGTTTTAGGCAGATTTTGAGCTGTCTGCCTATGGAAAGTGCTGCCCCATCACTGGGATGTGAACACAGCAGAGACTCTGCTGACAGAGCTGTTGTTCATCTGCAGTTGGAGCAGTTGATCTGGAGGTGCTGGGGAATATGTGGCATTGGGCCCAGGGTGTTTCTCAAGGCTGGAAGTGGATGGGATTTCCAGAGAGGAGAACAGTGGGAGACAGCACTGGGGCTGTTTTGGCTGATAAGGCCTGGCAGGAATTCAGTCAGAGCCGGGGGCAAGAGCCCTGTCCGACAGCAGAGCTTGTGTGTGAACTGCCCATGGGGCATCCTCACTGCCACTGTCCCTTCAGCAGATGTTCACAGGGTCTCATTATTGATTCACTGCTAATAATCCTCTGATTTAATTTCAGGCAAGTGAACAGATTTACTACGAAAATGTTCACGGTGAGAGACTTTCTCAATCCATTGAATGGGGTTTTTTTTCTTTCTTTTTGACTGCTAACTTTAACAGATTTGAAATGCAGCTTTGCTGTGGGAAGGGTGGGGGTGGCTTCTATTCTTGCAGGAATGTGGTGCTAGTCAGGGTAGTATTCCTGAGAGGGGAAAAAGAACAAGTGGAGGTTTAAGAAGCTGGAATTGAAGTGTTTCAGGCCAAAAGTGAGAAGCCAGGCTGGCTGCAGGTGCCCACCCTCACCAAAACTCTCTGGTACCTTACTTCTTCTTCCTTCTGAAACACAAGTACATGGAAAAGCTGTGAGGTAAAAGATTTTTTTTAACCAGCAATTATTAAAACCAGCAATAAGTGCAGACAACTGGAAAAATGTTTGTCCTTTCCTTCCCTGTAATTAAATGTAAAAACTCTCTGGTTAGGAAGGGAAGGCTGCAAGGTTTAATGATGTTCCTGAAATGTTACTTAGGAATCTTGAAGATTTTAGGCCCTTTTCCCACCATCTCTGTTTAAATCCCAGTTGAGCTTTTTATCACAAGCTGGAAAAACCCCTCTGGATTTCTTGAATTGACTGCATTCAGAAAATCAGGAGCTGACTAGGAACAAATTGCATTGGGTTTTTGGTGGCTGCAGTCTCAGGTAGAGGTCTGAAACATCACCGCAGTTATGCCCTTTAAGTGTGCTCACTGGCAGGATGTGTTCTGAGGTGGTTGAACAAACCCAGCCCAAGGCAGGGCACTGAAGAGGTTTGTGTGTTTAGGTTACAGAACTGCCAGTGTCATCATTGCATTGACAGATGGAGAGCTCCACGAAGATCTGTTTTTCTACTCGGAGAGGGAGGTAAGTGACTCCCCCATTTGCAGTCAGGGACACAGTGCAGTGTCTGGGCTCGCTGCTGGGAATGCAAAAGACAAGAAAAACCTTTTCCCCCAGTGAGAAAACTCCACTTTGGTGCTCTGCAGACATGAATCTGAAGGATAACCATTGACAGCAGCAGCAGCCTCTGACTCATCACAGCTGAGCCTGTTTGTGGGAAAGGAGAGGGGTTAAAACTTCTAGTTAAAAATAGACACCCGAAGAAGGAATTGTTCACAGCTGAAAAGTTTCAGTATTTACTGGATTGCTCTGGGAAATGCTGAATATTCTCACTTTCACTTTTTTTCTCCCACAAGAAGTAATGACTTCAGAAAGAGGATAGCTTCTGTCACATCAGAAAATCTTTCAGATCACCCAATCCGACATTCCCACAAATATTTCCAGGACTGGAGCACATATTCTCAACATCCCGATTAAATCAGTGAGCTGTGCAGGATGTCAGCTAAGCAGTGGGTGGGCACTGCCAGCTCTGCTGCAGTGCTCCTGCTGCTGTCCTTTGGATGAAGAGATGAGCCACTGGCACTTGTCAGTCAAACAAACCACCATGACCTAAACTTGGAAGTTGGTATTTCTGCATGAATTTGCAATAGACAGAATTTTTCCTCTCAGTCTGTCCAAAGTGCAGCATTAAATCCAATAACAACAAAAAGAATGGGTTGGTAGAGTAAAACCAATATTGCTCCAGCAAACGTCCTGAACCTCCAGCTCCCCTCCTTACAGTTCGTCTTTTTTTATTTCCCCTCTGAAATAAAAAATCCACAAGAAAAACAAGTTTGTTTTTAGAGGTGAATGAACAAGTTGAAAGGTCAGGAGTGTTATATTTGTTTTGGTTTGGGGAGGAGCAGTTATGGGCTGGTAGAAGGGGATCCTGAGCTCGGCACTCACACTGTGAGTTGCTGCAGTTGTTTGGGTTGAAGCTTCCCAGGGTGAAGCTGGAATGATGCTTTTCTGCTAAAAAAGCCCTTTGCTGATGAACAACTTGCATTGCTGCATTCTTCCCATACCATCTGCCTTGCTACCATTTCTTTGGGAAAGGAGATTTCAGTCAGGTTGGGTGTTCTTGTTCTACTGAAATACAATTAAATGGCTAAATTCACACTTAATCATTTGGAGCAGCTGCCTTTGGAATGGTAAATGCAACTTCAGTGACACAGCCTGGGAAAATCAAACCTGGGGCTGCTCTCCCTTTAGGTCAGGGTGCTGTGTAAGCACTGGGATCGATGCAGTTTTAGGGCAGGTGAATGGGGTCTGGCTCTCACCTCTGGATTTCACAAGGCCAGGCACACCTGTCTGAAACAGAAAACACAAAAGCATTTTAGGTTACTGTTATACTGGCATGTGCCCTAAATGATGAAAAGAAAATTGATTTAGCCTGTCTGACATCTTTTGGGAAGCTGGAGGAGCTAGAAAGGTGAAGTAATTAGGTTTTAAAAATCCACCACATACCTTGGAAGTTGCTTTACTAAACAACAGCAACTCTAGCAGCAGCTAAAACCTGATTTTACAGAATCGGGGAGGAAAACCTTTCAAGTCCTCTTTTGCTAAGCTCCCCCTTTGCTCGTTTTCCAGAGAAAGAGTAGATTTCCGATCGGGAGCTTGCAGGAGGCTGCACCCATCCCCTCGGTAACCTTGTCCTGCCTCCTCTCCCCGCTCAGGCGAATCGCTCGCGGGACCTGGGAGCCACCGTGTACTGTGTGGGTGTGAAAGACTTCAACGAGACCCAGGTGAGGGGGGCCCCGTGTGAGTGCTCGGCAAAGCTGGGACAGCTCAATCGCCGGCTCTGGGCTCCCCAAGGGCTTCTCCTCTCCTTCCGCTGGGTCTGGGTGTTTGCTGCCTTTTCGTCCCTTTCAGTCTGAAACCTCCAGAGCTGCCCCTCTGCCTGCCCCAGCTACTCCTGCTCGTGCTGGAGACCAGCAGGAGAAAGACAGCGAGGACAGCAAGTTGTCCGGCCTGAGCTGGAGCAGGAGGAAGCTGTGGGGATGTTTTTCCCCATAAAACTGAAGTATGGCCATGTAACACTTCCGTTTCAGTGCAGCTTTTCTTTCAGGGGAAAACTGTGCTGTGAAAAGCAAACAGCTTCATTAGTGATGAATATTTCAGAGTGTTTTGTCTGATTTAAAAATTTATCATATGAATGTTGCTATGTCCATGAATTATATTTCACACGGTGACATTTTTCTGACATGAGTGAAGCACTTGCACAGCCCCTTGCACTGAAGAGGAGGCTGAAAGACTTTTTCCAGATTTTCAGCTTTCAGAAAAGGAGTCAAACCACACTTGGTTTAGAACAATCTCCCTTGAATCAAACCCAGAGGTTGGTGTAACCCAAAGTCAGAAAAAGCAACGAGGGAATAAAAATGGCACAGAGATCAGACCTAAAGTAGCAGACCTCAGGCAGCTGCTCCTTGAAGGTATTTAGATGGTGAAAAAATTAGTTGGAATTAGATGGCTGTGCCTGAAGCCCCAGAATGGATGAGGAGGAGAAATGAACTGAGGGAGCTGTAAACATCCAGCTTTTTACAGCAGCTTCTGCAGCTCACAGCCAGCAATGAAAGCTGCCCCAGGATGGCTCTGGATGCAGGGCAGGGGTGGGAAAGCTGGGAGTTCTGAGTGACAGGAGCTGGACAGGGGCAGCCTGTGGGGTCTGGGGGGGAATGGGAGGCTGCAGAGCTGCAGGGAGCTCCAGAGAGGCCAGCTGGACTGGGGGTACCTCTGCCAGGGGAGAGTTACTGGAACAAACCTGAGCCTGCTCCAGCAGATGCAGGGAGAGCTCATCTGAGCTGGGCTTGTGTTTCTGCCTTAACCCTTGGCGTGCTCTCGGCAGCTAAACCTGCAGGCAGCTCTTTGCAGGTGCTGTCCTGGCTTCCCTTGACTTAGCACCAGTTCAGGAAGGCCCCCCATCCTCACCATGGAGCTTTCTGAATGCTCCTCTGAGACCTTCCAACGTCCCCTCAGAAAGCATCTCCTTTTGTCTCCCTGCTCCCTCCTTTTTGCCTCTCTGATGGTCAAACATGGGACCAGTAGACAAAGCTCTGTCATGACAGCAAAGGGGAATCAGGCCTCTGTCTCCAGGTGGGATGTAATTTCAAAGAATTGTGGAAGAATTAAGGTTGGGAAAGATCTTCGTGATTATGGGGTCCAACCTTTTTTGGGTGCAACCTTTGCCCTAAAGATCATCAGACCAGAGAAAGCCATGATCTGTCTTGTCTCCAGGTGTTTTCTGATCCCTGATACAGAGCTTTATAAAGTCAGTCAGGCTGACAAGATAAACTTTTTACTGCTTAATAAGCCATAATACTGTGGCAATCCAGAGAGAGGAGCTGAGTATTTGAGGGTTTTACTTGCAAATGAATTAATCTGGAGAAGTCTTAATTTGCTGCCTGCTGGCTAATTGAGCTCTTCTTTGCATTTCTGCTTTATTTCCTCTCCCCACCGTGTCAGCTGGCCCGGATTGCTGACAGCAGAGATCACGTCTTCCCAGTGAACGATGGGTTTGAGGCCCTGCAGGGGATCATAGACTCTGTGAGTATCTTCACTCGCTCTTGGCACTTGTGCACATTGGTGTTGCCCTGCACAGCTCCAGGTTTGGTTTTCCTGTGTCCACAAGAACCTGCTGAAAAATCACTGAACCCTTTAGCCCAAAGGAACCAGCCTTGGTTTGTGCTAAAATGCTGCTTCAAGGCTGAGTTTATCAGCAGGTCCCTGTGTTTCCCTGTTCCCAACTCCTGGTGTTTCCTGCCGGGATTGGGTGCAGTGCGGAAGAGCTGGCCCACCTCAGTGGCTGGGCTGATTCGACTGCTTCCCGTGGCTGCACAGGATGGGAAATCCAGCTGGGGTGTTCTCATTTTGGTGCTGCTTGGGTGATAAAACCCCGATGAAAGCTACAATGTGGAGTTGGGGAGGGGGGATTCACAGGGGGCTCAGATTTCTCTGTTTACACTGGTTACACACTATTTGGACAACACAATTCCAAGCAAAACCATTCCCTCAGCACAGGCTCAGTTTTCCCTGGTGCTCTTGCATGGATGTGGAATACAGTCCCTGGCTTATTGGTTTTCCTGGCACTGTCTGAGTGTGGATCTACTGTCTCAGCTCTCTTGGACCATCAGATTTTGCACGTCATTTAAGAAAGCAACAAAACAACAAAAAAGCAACAGTTTGCTTCCCAGCCCTGCATTCCCTTTGCAGCTGTTTTTAATGAATTCCAGCAGCAGCTCTGACTCCCCTTCCAGTTGTACTGAGCAGAGTGGGAAGGCTTCAGCCTGCAGGCAGCCAGTCAAGAACTGCTCCAGCTGACTGGTGCAAGATTTCCCAGCTCGGGAGGGCGGGCCGCAGGGAAGTTCAGTGGTGCAGTGATGATCTGTGACCTGAGCACTTGCACTGGAGTGGAGTCACTGCAGTAGCCTGGGGAGAAGGGAAGTAGTTTTGTGAGTGAAAGGAATGGCAAGGAGGACATTAATCACTCCAAAGAATAACAAATGATGTGTAGGTTCCTGTTCTAGCTGGAAAATCAGGTCCCTCTTTCCTGCTTTTCTCATCCTTGCCAAATGCACCCCCGTGCTGGAGCAGACGGAGCCTCTGCAGTCACAGGGAGGTGAAGGGCCCTGGCATCTGGAGACTCCTTTCAGTTCTGTGAGAGGGCTGGCACAACAACGATGCTCAGCCACGTGGAGAGGGGATTGACCATTGGTGTTGCAGGGGAAGGAGAGATCCAGCGATGAGCCTGGGGAGATGAGTGCTTGAATTGACTCTGGTGGTGCGCAGACCTGGGTTCGTGGGCGTCTGCAGGAGTCTGGTGTGAGCTGCCCTGACTTTCCCCTCCTGCCCTGTCCTGAGTGGGTCTTTCTCAACCCTCTGAATGTGCAGAGGTGCTGGGACTTGGAAGTCCCGCTGGAATAGGGAAGAGGGCGGGAGCTGGGAGTGGTGGAGCTTGGGGCTGGCCTCAGCTGGGGCCCTGGATCTGCTGAGCAGAGGTGTTCAGGGTGGTGGGGCTGGGAATGCTTCCAAGCACCTGCCCTTCTTTTTCTGTGGGAGCCAGAGAGCTGGGAGTGAGCAGCTGCAGGGAGCTCTGCTCCTGGCCTTCCAGGAGGGATTGTCTCCTCCCAGCACCACCAAGCCCTGGAGGTCGTGCTGAACTGAGAGGAGAATCCAATCCCGCACTGAGGTCATGCTCAAAAATCTCATTCTTGCACTGGGAGCTGAGAGTGTTTTGTGTGCTGTGGGTTTGGTCCTTGCTCTCCTGTGAGTTCCAGTGTGACTTTTTAATTAAGTAAACCAATTTCTTTTTCTGCCTCATCATGCAAAAGCCACTGCTAAAACTCCAGCTTCCCCCTGGTAATGACTGAGTGATTTGAGTTTGTCAGGAGGGAACAATCTGGAGAAGACACAGATTTGATTGATTGCTGCAGGCTGGGAAACGAATGGAAGGAACTGAATTATTTTATTAAATTTTCCTTTGCTATAAAAAAAATTTCTGCTGATCAACCTGTCAATTTAAAGCAAATGAAGCAAGTCTCAGAAGAAAACCTGAAATTCAACTTTATCTTCTGCCCAGTACAGCTTTGGTAGGAGTGCTGGAGGCAAGGAATATGAAGCAACATGGAAGTCAGGATGGGATCCTGTCATCACCTTGCTTTGAGCCTGCAACAGGAGCTGACTGAGGAGCAGTTCTTGGAACAGGAAAACTCCCTGATCCTTGCCACATGTTAAACCATGGCACCAGCCTGGAGCTCCTCTCAGAGCTGTAACCATGGGTCCCTTAGCAAGGGGTCTGAGAGCTGCAGGGAGCATTTGTGCTGGATAAGAAATGAAGCAGCATGGAGCAGCCTGTAGCACCGTCTCCCATCTGTATGAATTGCACAAATGGATCATCCTTTCACATCTGTGTGCTCCTTTTGGGTCTCTTGTAGGGGTGTTCAGCTCCTCTCAGCATTTTTCAGGCCCTGCCTCAGCTCTTGGGGGTCGATGCAGCAGCTCGGAACTGATGTGGCAGCTCAAGGTGCTCCTTCACCCCAGGAAGTTTTAGCTTGGCAGTACACTGAATACTTCTGTTACACCAGTGTTTCCTGGGGCAAACTGCAGAGCTGGAAACGTGCAGTGGGGAGGCTTTGCAGAGAACTCCGTGTGAGCATCATGTGAGGAGTGTGGTGAGGGCTTTGTGTGCCCATCTTGAGCTGCCTGTTCAGGCTTCACTGGTAGATGAGAAACTGCAGATTCCCTGGTGCAGGGAGAGGGGTAAGACCCCCTGAGTGGGGCCAGGGATGAGAGAGAGCTAATTCCAAACACATCCCATAAGCGCAGAGTCCATACTGGACACAGAACGTGTGCATCAGCTGATAACACCCAGCCTCAGCTGCACAGTGTTTCATGGTAATTTTAATGGTGTGTGATCAGCTTTTACTTATTTCTTCCCCCAAATGCATCTTTAAGAAGGACTTAAATGTATTTATTTTACTTAGCTCATGTAGATATTATTAGACAGGAAACACTGCATACATAAATGGCTGGTTTGTAATTGGCAACATACTTTGGTGTTCAGCAAATTGAACAGAGCTTGCTAATGAGCACCTGGCATCAGGCTGCAGATCATTCCCACTCACACTAATTAGACAGTAACCTCCTAGCACACCTCAGCATCCTGTTTGCTGATTAGAATTCCCAAATTTGGTGGAAAGAATGCATAAGGATTATGCAGCTGCTGTGGTGAAGGGATCTGGCTGTGTGCTCATTGTGAACAGAATACCAAGTGAAAGCTGCAGAATTTCACTCCCCTTCTTCCCCTTGTCCCCAGAAGGGCCCAGTGACCTGCTAGGCCTCTCCTGGCAGAAAGGCACAAGAGTCAAGGAGGTTGCATCACCACCCTTCCATGGGATCTGCTTCCCTGGGAAGCCAGACCTCAGGGATGAGCTGCACCTCCGCCCCCCAAGGCTGTGCACTCAGAAGAGGAGAGATCTGATGAAATCCACAATGAAGACACTGAATGCTTTCTGAATGTGTTTTTTAATGAGGGAGAGACGTAAAGGAATTTTTTTGTAATAGTTCTTCTGCCTTTTGCAATAATTCTGCCTGATGTTCACTTTAAGTTAGGGTGTGTGCTTGGAGCATTGGAAACTTAATCTAAATCAAAATAAATATTACAGTTGGCACTGTAAAAGTGTTTAAGGCCAGTTTTTTATAGTCATGTAAAGGGATTAGACTGGACTGGGAGATCTGCATCATCTATCTGAGACACCTGCTATTCCCCCATCTGAGCTGCCTTACAGCAGAATGTTTGCAAAAAGCTGAGTAGAAATCACAAATCTCCAATTTAACCATGTGAGGTTTTACTTTGTTAAAAAAAGTATTGATTCTATTTTACATACTTTGTGTTTTTCCTCATTCTGCCTTTTAAATTCTTCCAGTCCTTCTCAGTTCTGTTCTCAGCTGTTGACTTTCTCTTTTTTTTTTCTACTTGACAGTTCCTGTAAAACCTTGTTCCTGCAAATCTTCTCTCTCCTCACCTGTCAGGCTGCCACCAGCTCAGACTGTCCTGCTTCCTTCAGCCCCTTGGTACTTTCAGCCCTGCCTGCTGAGTAACTCAAACTTCTGTTTAAATGTTTTAAAAAGCAAAGCCTGGCTCTCTGAGTAGCTTTGGCAATTCGGTATTTGAGGCAGGGAGCTGTGACTGTGGAGGAAAAAAAAGTTATCTTTTTCTTACAGAATTTATTGTATTGGTTGCTGTTCTTTCTTTTACAGATGGTTCAATTTAAAGTTGGGAAAATAGTTTTCATGTTGGATTTGAGTCATCAGATGCTGCTTGGCTGACATTTACTTGCCTCTGGGAGCTGACCTGAGTTTTGATCAGCGTTGCCGCGGGCAGGAGCTGGGGCTGAGCCCCGCCAGGCTCTCGGCGCTGCCGGGCTGGGGTGCCGCAGCAGCGACCCGGCTCGGGCCGAGGGAACAGCTCAGCCCTGCGAGGATTTGTGTGAATCCCCGCTGAAAGGCAGGGACGGCCCTGCCAGGGACAGCCCTTCCTCCAGGCCTGGCTTAGGGGAAGAATTGTCCGTGCGTTCGGTCCGAAGTCACAGAGCAGCTCCGGGGATGCCCTCGGGGGAGCTCCCGTAAATCAGGTTAAAAACAGAAGTCGCAGCCACTCGGGTGAGAGCTGAGAAGAGGCTCTGTAGGTATTTCTGGGGTGGTTTAGTGCAAAGCAAAACAGTTTAGCTTAAATTTGTGATGTTTCATGTGGAGTTTTGGGGGCAGAATAGCTCTGGAGAGGGAGGTCCGGCTGCCTCCACTGCCTTTGGGAGCGCCCTGCAGGCTGCGGGTCCGGACACAGCCCCTCGGTGCTGGGAGCCGGGACAGGCTCAGGGCAGAGCCCTGGCACAGGGCAGAGCCCGGCATCCCTCACCTGCCCGCCCCAGAGCTCAGGGAGGGCAGGGACGCCCGCTCGGGTGGTTTGGAGTGGAAAGCTAAGAGCCGCAATTGTGCCACCAATGCAAAATGCTCACAGGGGTTAAATGTTCGTGTGAGAAGAGAGCCCTCCCTCACCTCTCCCCTCTCTGTTTCTGTGGAAACAAGGCTGAGGTACCTCACGACATTTCGTCTCTTTCAGATTTTGAAGAAGTCCTGTATAGAAATCCTGGCAGCAGAGCCTTCCAGTATCTGTGCAGGGGGTAAGTATGAACGAGGCCACGGCTCTTCACATTTCCTAAAATACAAACGTCAGTTCATCTCTAATTGCTGGAGAGTGCAAAATTCACTAATTACCTGGGGCTATATACTTCACTTTTTTGGGGGGTGGAGGGGTGAATTTCTTTTTCACCTTAGGGGTAGTGTGCACATGTCCCACTTCTGTCAAGTGATCAAATGGGATTTTCTTACAGAAAAGGCCTGAATTCTGAAGTTTTGCATAAATATTCTTCTGTCAAACCTGTCTGTCTTACTCAGGCTGGGCCAGACATGAAGTAGATGTCCTGCACTTAAAAATAGATTTACATACTTATTCAAGTGATAAACAGTGGTGCTTATAGAATGTCATGGACCAGAAGATGACTTATAATCATCATTTATAACCATCTTTAACACTTCCTAAATGCTTTGATCTTATCACTGCCGTTCATGTGCCTTAATGGGAAGACAGGGGTAGGAACAGCTGTGCCCAGCAGAGCAGCTGAGAGGAAATGCAGAGGGGTTTATAAAAACTGTTTGCATCAGAATTTGGCCTGGACTTCACAAGAGGAGCAATCCTTGGAAAATGCCAGCAGTTATTTGGATCCTCAGTTCAGGGCCTCATCTCCAAGCTTGGGCAAATAGTCCCTTGGACTGCAGCAATTAAATCACTCAGGGCTTTGAGACCAATGAAAGTGCCACTTACTGCACAAATGATGTACATTGGTGTCCTTGAGATCAATGTACAGCTGTGACACCTCGTGTTTTCTTGTTTCTCTGCACATCCTTGAGCAATGGTGGCAGTTTTTTCCTTTTTTTTTTTTTTTTTTGTTTGTGTTACCTGAGGCCACTCTTGCTCTGCTGACGTGTCCAGGACACTGCAGGGATGAATTTCAGCAGTGGCATCATTCTGAAACAGCAGGTTTTGGATGATTTGGCTGTGCAGGGGGCACTGAGCTGTTCAGTGCAGCCCCCAGCAGGGCCAGGGTCCCTGTGCTCTCACTGATACTCAGAGATTCTTTGTACATCCCCCAGAGCTGGAGACTTCTGTGATTTCTGTTGAATATTCACCAGAACAGAGCTCTGTGCACTTCCCAAGTGCTCTCCCACAGCACTCAGTGGGCCTGGAGCAGCTTCCCTGCATGTGCTGGGATGACTTGCGACTTGGCTGTAAATGAGTGGGACCTGGAAGGGAGCCCAGATTCCAGAGCAAATCTGCTTTTCTTGACAAGTACAGTCAAGGGAGATGAGAGAAGACGGGGACTGTAAACTGCAAAGGGGAAAAATCTGAACCTGCAAAAACGAGGTTCCCTGCTGCTCCTGGAGATTTTGAATCTGGGGTGGTGTCCCTGAGGTTGCTCCTGGGTTCTTGGACAATTTTGTGTCCAAATCACATTCCCCAGCCATGCTCCAGGGGGGATGAGCTGAGTGCCTCTCCCAAAGAGTCACAGGAGTGGTGGGAGCTGCTTCCTTTGCAGTTACCTGGGAAAGGAGCACCTAAACTTCTCCCAACTATCTGTCACTAGAAGTTTTTTTTCTGCCTTTCCATGGAAAGATACTTCTGCTTTTCTTCACCCAAAACTTTCTGCCCCTTAAAATGGACACTTAGAGAGGGGGAAGCTCAGTGTCCTTGAAGCTTCATATTTCCACTGCAGGCCAGTTAAAGTGTGCCCGTGCTGAATTGTTTCCTGCTTCTAAAGTTCAAGTTGAAATTCGGTAGGGAGGGTGTGGAAGTCGCGTTTTTAACAGTTTTAAAACAAAATTGTTAACCTGCCAATTTTAGCAGTTGCAAACCTGTGAGATGTGCCTTGTCTAAGCGACTGTTTCCTGCCTGGCTCTGTCAGTAATAACCCAGTGCCTGTTTTTGCAGAGTCCTTCCAGGTTGTGGTGAGGGGAAATGGCTTTCGCCACGCCCGCAACGTTGACCGGGTGCTCTGCAGCTTCAGGATCAACGACACAGTCACCCTCAGTAAGCTCCTTGGATTTGCTTTGTTTCCCTTTCTGACTCTGCACTGGCAGGCATTTGGATCTTCAAATACGTTGATTGTGAAAGCAGTAATTAGGGGATGAGGAGCTTTTAAGTGGCAGCGTGCAGAGGGATTATTTTTTAAGAGGCCAATAGCTGGTGGCACTGAGTGCTGTGACTGACAGCCAGTGCGTGAGCAGGGGAGCTTCGGGGGGATGAAAATGCAGAGGGCAAGAACCTTGCTGCAAAGAGCATCGCTCAGTGTCCTGCTGGGCTGTGAGCAGGGGGTCAGGGGTGCTTCTCCCCTCTCCTGTGTTGCGGGCTGCTCAGTGGGCTACTCGTGCAGCTCTGCACTCCCTGCTGGTGGAGGCTGTGCTGGAGCAGAGGCTCAGGCACTGCTGGGCTGCTGGGGAGCTTTGGAAAGTTCCCTCCGCAGTTCCCCTGCAGAAGAACTGAGGAAAGAGAAGCAAATGGTCCCTTGAGAGTCTGGTCTGTTTGTGACAGGCCCTGGGAGCCACTGAGCTGGCAGGACTGAGGACCCCACTGCTTTCCTCTGACCCTCATGGGAAAGCAGGTAATTCACAGCTGACAGCAGCAGAACTCATCCTTCCTAACCAGGATTTGTTCAGAAAATGCCTGCTTGTTTTGGAGGCAGTCCTGACCCCGTTCAGTGTAAAATAAATGCATTAATTAGCTCCAAAAAGTGGGAATCGAAAGGCTCAGTGTGTTCTGAGCATGTGTGATTTGTTCTTTGGAGCAGGGGGAGTTTGCTGGGGCTGCTTGCCCTGTGTGCGATGTCACTGTGCCCCGGGGCAGGTGTGGGACAGTTGTGCTCTTGCAGTGCCTCCTCCAGCAGGCCGGTTCTGGCCTTGCCAGCTCCTGAGTCACCGAGCAGAAAGTTTGGCTGGCCCTGGTTCACATGTGCCTGATTCAGATGTGGTCAGTGCTGAGGACGTGAGGAGCAGGAGCTGGAGGGCTGTGGAACAGGGCACTCATTCCTGGAAGGCTTTCACAGGGCTGGGAATGCCACCCACCAGCTTCCCACTGCTCAGGGTCCTGTCTGGAGACACAAGGAACCTGTGTGAGGGTGCCCTCATCCCAAACACTGTGACCTGCTGCTGAGGGGGGAGGAGGAGGAGGAATCCTTCCTCCCTCTGTGCTGGTCCAGCCCAGTTGTCTTTTATGGTGTCTGTCACCAGCCTCATCGTAGCTCTCAGGAAAGATCAGCTCATCTCAGTGCAGCCCCTGGGCTGTCTGAGTTTGGAGCTGCCTCCCTGTGTCCACAGGATGGCTGTGGAAAATGAAGACAAAAGGGCAAATGCATTTCCTGCCCTCTGACCCGATGCATTCGTGGTGTTCTGGATGGATGCAGAGGTGAGGAGTGAGCTCGCTCCCCCTGGCACTCCCCGAGGCCTCTCCGGCTGTTCCGCACAGCCCCGAGGTGTCTGATGCTGTGAATGGCAGGAAAAGGATACAAACCCAAATTCTGGGTTCAGCCCCTCCCTGACTGAGGGAGCTCAGCAGTTCCCAGAGCCAGGTGGGAGCTGGCACAGCTCTGCTGGGTTTGAGTTGCTCTGGGGGAGATCCCAGAGCCTGCAGCCCCTGCCTGCTGCTCCCAACTCCAACAGCCCTGAGAGAACTGAACCAGGATTTCATGGAAACCTCATAGAGGTTGGATAGCTCAGCTGCCTTTGTTTGCTTGAAACTTCTCTGCCTCTGATTGTATCAGGGAGGGAGGTATTTTTAAAGATAACACTAAACCAACAGTTCCTGAAATCTTAAATTATCCCAGATGAGATGTAGTGAGCATGGCTAGGACATGCTGAGGTTAAAGGCATGAGCTAATGGGGTTTTATTGGGATTATTGGCAGGGAAAAGTGGCAGGTGAAGAGAGCATCGACTCATAATGTTCATAGTTATGGGATAAAAAAAAATAAAAAGGAACATCTGTAGAAACCATGAGGAGTTTTTTGGCTGAGCAGAGCTGTAATCAGATGCATGTTCAGCAGCAGGGTGTTCCTGCCAGCAGCAGGACCTGGGAGAATTGGGTTCAGCCTGCACAGAGTTAAAAGTCATTATCCACTGCAGTGACTTATGGCTGCTCTGTGGTGCTAAAATGTCTGTGTCTGCCCAGATTGTGCAGGAGCCAGCAAAGATAGCTCTGGGCAGAGAGGCTGAGCTCTGTCCTGAGCAATTCCCACTGAATAGGGAGATGAAAGGTTGGTGAAGGAGCTGGGGCTGGATCTGCTGCACTCAGTGAATGCTCTGGGTGCTTGGCCAAACCCCTCCTTTGCACACACTGGCCTGGATCTTTTATTCAGACACAGACGCTGGGAGCAGGACAGTGCCAGGTATCAGCAGAGAGTGGGGTGAGGGGGACTGGATCCCCACACTGCCCAGCAAATGTCTCCTAAGAATTGTCTCCTGTTTTTAAAGCCTGACAGATTGCTCCATTTCCCCCATCTCTTGTTTCTCCTGGCAGCACAGCACTTTTCTTGTGATACCCTCTTTGCTTTCTTGCAGCTTTGTCACTCTTAGCACAGGAATGTTTTGCTTTGCAGTTCCACTCTCTAACCCCTGATTTCCCTGCCTGATCAGGTCACTGTAACCCACCTCCCAACCTTTTTATTTTCTAACAGCAGCTTTTCTCCTTCCATGCTGGTACTAGAGAATGTCCCTCTCTGTACCAGCTCCCTCAGTGTCGTGGGGGCTGTGACCTATTGAGGGACACAATCCATGCCTCCAGTCTTTCTGAGGTGAGAACATGCACCAAGGTGAGCTTGGCCTCCGGTTCTGAAGGGTGGCTGAAGTCACTGCTTGTCAAAGAACACAAGGAAGGAGGAAATGGTTGTGCATCCCTCAAACGCTGCCCTGGCCTCCAACAGACTGCAGTGTCAGAACTTTCAGCCCAGGCTCCTGTGCCTCTGCCTGCAGCAGTGTTCCCTGCAGTGGGGATTTGTGCTGAGGGAGCAGCAGCCCCCATGGGCAGGGTGGGAGCTCTGCCAGGCTCTCCCAGTGCTCTGGGTGCTGCTGGACACCGGGGTGGCCTCTGTGTGACACCAGCGAAGGGCTGGTGGAGACAGCTCAGGGGCTGGGGCCATGCTGGCTCAGGCTCCTGCCCAAGGGACTGATGCCCCAAGGACAGGCTGGAAATAAATCCCCACAGAGTGATGTCTGTAGAGCAGATAATTGTTTATTGCAGCACTGGTGATGAGGGGGATTTCTCCTCCTAACCCACCCGCCTTTGCCCAGTGCTGTGGGATATTTATACAGTAAATTACGCTTAATGTTGCTGTGTCATCACAGCATCATCACAAACGTGCTGGAACTAATTTACATAGCAGGATCTCATGGTTATTGGATAATTCTCTGCACATGCACTTCCCCACTTCGAGGTCTTCAGGGGTCTTTGATGACCCAAAGGCTTCCAAAATCTTCTTTGAACAGGAACTTTTCCCCTTTGCCTTCAGGGCATGCACAGTCACAATGCTCTTCGGTCTGTCTGATCTTAACCAGCCTAAATTCTCTGTTTTGTGGCTAATCAGCTTTGCTTGCCAATTTCTCATTAGTACTACCCCTGTCTATCTGTAAAACTATATACCTGGTAAGGTTTTTTTTTCTTTTCTCTTTTGTCTATTCAGCATTTAAGCAACCAGTTCACTATATACTAGCCATGACATTGTATAAAAGTTGTTCATATTAGATATATGTCTCAAAAGTTATGATTCGGGTTGTACAAGCATCAGGTTATAGGTATAGAAGTTGTGATTCAGGCTACATAAGTAAATGTAATGATTCAGGTTATATAAATGTAGAAGGCTATGCTTCAGGTTATATTGATAAAAAGTCATGATTTAGGTTATATTGATATTTGGGTTTCATAGATAACTCAAGCTACATAAGCTCCTTGTTACTTTGACTTAAGTTATACAGACATGAGGACCCTGTGATGGTGCAGCCTGTGCTGCTCCTGGAGCAAATCAATGCTGGGATGCTCTGCCAGCTTCTCTTGTACCCCCTTGAACGGTTGTTTGCTCAGCTCATGAACCCCCCCAGAGCAAATCTGCTGCTGGCAGTGTGAGATCACTGCTCTGTGCTTATCTGTTCCCATCCCCTCACTCTGCTCTGGAAGGCTTTGGCACTCGGGGCTTGTGTGTCCCTGCACAAAGCAGAGCAATTACAGCTGATCAAAATGTGGTTTTCATTATGGCATTAACAAAACATTTCTTACTAATGGGTCTTTCTCGCTGGCAGTTTCTGTGGCTCAGAGAGAGTTCCAGTGTCTTCCTGCATTCCCGTCTCCCACAAAATGGGTTTGAAACACAAACTTTGCTCGCAGAGCTGTCACAAGAGTGGCATGAGAGGAGGAGTCAGCCAGGGGGAACAGAGCCCCAGCTTTGGTGGGGGGGGGGGGTGTGCAAAGAATTAGGGAGGTGTTTCGGCTCACCTGAGGCAACAGAGGGACAATGGAAGTGCTCAGGGTGACTCGAAGCTGCCGTCTCAGGTGGGATGAGGTGCAGAGCCCTCTTTGAGCAGCAGCCTCCACCCCAGCCAGGCTGGAGTGTCCCCTCCTGCAGGGACAGCAGACCAAGGCAAAGCATCTCTGGGATTCAGCTGAAAGCAGATCATAAGTACAGAGAGCAGACAAAAGCTGTTCGTGTGTGATGTAGGGGAACTTTGGCAAACAGCTTTTGTAGCCTTTTCTGGACCAAAATACTGCTGATCCTGTGAGTCCTGCAATCAGCACTTGCAGCATGGCAGGGGCAGTTTGGAATGCTGGGCTTTCCTAAATCCTCCTGTAATGGATCCTCGCAGTCTGCTCTCAGTGCACCAGTGGGTTCTTGGATGAGCCATTAACCAGAGGGAAGGCTGCTAATTCTGACATGGTTACGTGGCTACAAGAAAGTGCTGCTGCCACCTTTCTTAGGTTCTTGTATCTCTCTCTTTTTTTGAGGTTTGCTCTTTTGTGTTAAAAGCATCCTGCATATATTGAAGCTTTTATTATTATGGTTGGGAAATATTCCAAGTCCTGACTTGCCAGAAGGTTGCACCCTGCTAATGGCATAAGAAATTATTCACTTTTGCTGGGAATAATAGATTTTCCAGGCTCCATTTAGCTGTTCAGGTGTAGGAATGCTGGGTATAGAATTGCAGGAGTCTGAGCGGTATCAGGTACCTGGTTGAAAGGGCATCCACAGAACCCAGATGTGTTTTTGTGGGAGGTTTGATCCTTTTTCACTCCTGCTCTGAGCAGCTCAGGCCTCAGGACTGGCCAGTTTGGGTCCTCAGGGGGTTTACAGAGCACACCCTCCTTTTGCTTGGAGGAGGATGCACAGGCAGGGAGGAAGCTGTGCGCATTGGGATGCCAGCTCAGAATGTAATAGGTTGAGTCTCAATAATCAATCAGAGACGTAGATTCAATTAGAGAATTTACTAATTAGAAGCAAGCGGGTATCAGCCAAAACGCACCGGTGGACGGGCCGGTAAGACAAGCCGTTTCCTTGTCTCCGTGCACCGCGGGGAAGGTTACAGAATTGTCACTTTTTATAACTTTTGGTATTACCCTCCCACAGTGTCCCCTCGTGGGTCTTGATTGGCATCTTCTTCTGACTCTTGGTTGGTTGCCAGGTCGTCTAGGCTGGGGTGCTCTGCGTTGTGTCGTTGTGTCTTTCTTGTGAGGGGGGGTCGGTGATGGGAGAGGGAGGAAATGCTTTACATACCTTTAGTTTTTAGATAAGCTGGGAGGATTAACACACTATGGGGGCTGTCCGACATTGCTGGCTCATCCCAGCACAGTGTTTTATATAAATTTATATAGAAACACGATTAAATTGAAAAGCAGTTTAAAACCTACTAGTTTATCTACACAGTTCGTGAACTACACTTACAGTAATTTATTACAAGAAGAGAGGCACTGAGCAGTTGCCTGGGGGTGTCCAAGCCCTGCTGGTGGTTGGTGCCTGGAAGGGGATCAAGGCCTGGCCATCCCTTCTGTAAAACTGTCCAAGGAGGCAAGGTGATTCCTGCCCCATTCCCTGGCCAGCCCTGAGCAGGGACCGTAACGACGTCCAGGGCAGCAAACCCAGCAGTGAGCCCTCCCTCCCCAGCCCTTCCACCAGCACTGACAGAGGTCCAAAGCCCAGAACCCAGGCTCTGGCACGAGATGTGGAGCTGGGGAGCGTTCAGCCCATCTCCTGCAGCACTGGGACCCAGCAGCTCTGTCCTGCTGCAGGCCAGCACAGTTCCCAGGCATCCCCAGGTCTGCTGCGAGAGCACCCGAGAGGTGCTGTTCTCTTTGCTTTCCCTGTGTCAGTTTTCCAGGAGGGAGCCAGATGGGCCAGAGTTATGCAAACCAAATGGATCCTCTTTTGTTTAGAGCAGAGGGAAACAGTCACTCGTTTTTGTGGTGAAACACAAACATTCTGCAAACAAACTGCTCTGTGCCTGCAGCCAGCCTGGCAAGCCAGGAGCTCCCCGGGGCACTCTGGGCTGATAAACTTTCTAGAGAGGCACGGACTGATGGGAGTTGGGAGTGGGAAGGGAGAGAAAGAGAAACAAAAACCTAATGAGATCTAAGGGAAAGACCTTGCAAAATGAAGCAGCTTTTGTTTCAGTGAATGCTGGCATGGAGAAGCCTTTGGCCTTGGCTGCCAGAGCTTGCAAAGGAGAAAACAAGACACTGATCTTCATTTTCTTGGCATGTGTGTGCTGAGACAATGTCATAAATTCATGGGAGTTAATGATACAGTCATAAATCAGGGTGAGAACAGCACTGTGGGATCAGATGTGCCGCCACTACGCATCTGCCTTGTGCAGAGTGGGAAATGCTGCTTGGTTTGGTAACTCCGTTGCAGAGCTGAGGGCCTGGATGTGCTGCAAGAAGAACTTCAGGGAAGGTTAGAACTTCTCATTGCCATTTCTTTTTTCCTTTTTTTTTTTTTTTTTAATGGAGTGAGAAAAATAAACAGTTCCTAGCCTGCCTGAGGAAATATCCTTTTATATTGCTTCCAAAGCAAAGAAATGCACCGGTATGAGACAGGGTGCAGGAATGTGTGGCAGGAATTACCAGAGCAATACTGTTGCTTTCTAAAACTTTGTGCCTAGCAGAAACCTCTTCTAGGAATGTCTGGGAAGGGATGCTTGGCTTGGTGAGTCCTGCTCCTGCATGATGGGATAGATTCCTGTAGTCAGTGCCTCTTCATGACTCATAAATGCAGCAAAATGTGCTGTGAGAGCTGAGAACGGAGCAGGATCAGGAGCGCTCTGCTGCTGGTGCCCAGAGCATCATTTCCCACCACCCACGTCAGCAAACTCATCTCAGCAGCCCAGGGGAGATGTTTCTGCCCTGAAATGCAAAATTTTCCATAATGTACAATTTTCCTAACTTGGATACCTCCACTTTTCTATAACCTGCTGCAACTCCAGCTGGGCTCCTGCACAGAGTGATCCTGTACTCTGGCCTCCCAAAAAGCTCCACACCTTCAGATCTGCTGTGGCTCAGCCATGTGAGGCAGCTCTTTATCCTCCTCTTGTTTATGTATCAAGAGCGAGGGAAACCATTATTTAAACTTGCTCTCTAAGGCCTGTAGTGCTGATTTGGCAGTAACTCCCACTATTTCTCTTTCCCAGATGAGAAGCCTTTTGTGGTGGAGGACACCTACCTGCTGTGCCCGGCACCTGTGCTGAGAGAAGTTGGCATGTATGTTTTTCCTACTGCAAAATTCACTCTGCCTGTGGGGAGGTGGGTCTGGGTGACCTCCCTGTGCCCCTGTTGGGACCCCAGGCTGACATTCCCTCGTGGCCACTGGCAGCTGTGCACTGGAGCCCTGGGCCAGGGCACCACCAGGGGGAATTACCTGCACAAGAGGCTTTTCTGAGCACTAGCAGCCCAGGGCCCAGGATGGTATCAGACAGAGGGCTGTGCATGAGCTGCTCTGACTTTCCTGGTTTTTTTCAGGGAAGCAGCACTTCAAGTCAGTATGAACGATGGCCTGAGCTTCATCTCCAGTTCCGTCATCATCTCCAGCACGCACTGTGTAAGTTTTGATCGCTGAAATGCTTCTGTGGGGTGGTGGGACTCAGCAGCACGTGTGTGTTATGTCAGTAGCAGAGCTGCCAGGCTGGGTAAGCCTGGTGTGAAGGACATGTTCCCCCCTTTAAGGTAAGTTTGGAGGTGGGGCAGTGTGGCATTTTGTGTGTCTTGTGTGCCACGATGCGGCCGAGCTCTTCAGCCTTAAGGAAACGCCTCAGTCTCTGTCTGCAGTGGGACAGGGGCCAGAGCTGGGCTGGCAGTGCCCTGGAGGGGTCTGTGCCTGCCTGGCCACTGCCCAGGGAGCAAGGAGCAGCTCTGCTGCCCTCCTTGCCTGGCCTGGTCCCTCTGCAGCAATTGTGGCAGCTGTGATCAGCCCCTGTGCTGGGGTCTCCCCTGGAGTGGGTGGTTTGGGGCTGCAGCCCCCGTTGTCTGTGGGGAATTGCTGCACTCAGGCTCTGCTGGGACAGGATGATGAAATTTGTAATTCCCAGCAATGCTGAAGATGCTGCTTCTGCTGAGTCCTGGCTGTTGGGAGCAGGGCATGAAAGGAGTCGTGCTGGAGGGGGTAGGGAAAGAATTCATTTGGAATTCCCAGCAGTCATTCATGCTTCAGTGTATTCAGCTTCATCCATCTGTGGGCAGACCTATGACTGTACAGGCCATGGGTTTAATTTTCCTGTGAACTGACCTAAAGCAATTTCTGGGCAGCCAGAGCAGTGTTGCCAGAAAGACTTGAAAATGTGTCCCCAGCCTGCTTTTGTCCCTGTGCTGCAAAGGCCACTGGGTTTCTGTGCAGAACAAGGGGAAGGCCAAGACGTACAACATCAGTTACCAGGAGGGTTCTGTGACCCACAGAGGCTGAGGCACCAGCTGAGAAGAGGCTTTTGTGTCACTTGAACTTGATCCCTGTTCAACAAGGGCAAGATTGTGTGGAGAGGGTTTTCAGAGCTTACATGAGAGGTTGTATTCCAAAACTGACAGAGGTTTCCCTATGCCTTAAAAGAAGGGAATTTATTTTATTAGTCAAGTTTTAGTTCTAGTTCATTGTTCACTGGCAAAAATGTATTTGCCCATTGTCAGCACACAGGGGTTTGCTGTGTTTTACTTGTGTGAGGCAGGACCTGAGAAACAATTCTTAGAGAAAAATTATTCCTTCCTCATGTGCTTTCTCCTTGGGATAGAATTATTGTTTGTGGGTTATAGCAAATGAAATACCCGTTGATCTTCTGTTGTTTAATAGCTGTAAGGAAATGAAAATGCCTGTGCTTCATGGCACTGCCTATTACTCCAATGCCTCCAGACTGGGAACCTGGATTTGCAGTGCAGCTGAGCAGCCAGAACTCAAACCCAGATCCTGCATTTCAAGCTGGATGCAGAGACATTCAGTGACTGCTTTGCAAATTGTATCTCAGGCTTCACTAACGAGGACATTCCTCCTGGGCAAACACACATTTTGTCTTTGTAGCAGTGTTTTATGTTTTCAAATCCTTTTTAAAGATAAAACTGTTTACTGAGACTATAATGCTCTCTTTAGTTAAGGTTACAAGGGCTGCAGTCCTGAAATACCCCTGTTCAAAATGTGCTCCAAATTGTTGAATTGACTTCAGCCCTGGGAGCTGGGTCGGTTGGAGCATCTGCAGCTGGGATGGGAGAGTGGGAGCTGGGGAATGAAGTGCTGGTAACACACAGGGAAACAGCAAAGGTTATCTTCCCTGTGTGCAAACCAGCAATCAGAGCTTTGGGCTCTGTGCTGTGTTTCTGGAGTGGTCAGGCTTGGAGGGAGGTCTGGAATGGCCTCTCCAAAATCCTCCCCGATGACAGCAGTGCCACGCTCCTCTTGGTGCCAGTGCCCTGAACCCCAACCCCACTTGCTCCCCAAAAATGGGTGTTCAGTGGGATAAAGAACAAAGCCAGCAGCTCCACAGCCTGAAAAGCTCTGCCATTTATATTCTGATGCAGCTCCATGACAAAACCTTCCTATGCAATATGTAAATAATCTGCACAAATCCCTTTTTCCCCGTAAGCAATGGCTGTCATTTTCTATCAACTGTCCATTTTCAAGGACTCTCTGGTGTTAATCCAGGGGAGCAAAAATTCAATTAAGAGTGTAGCTGAAGCAGACAGCTGCTTTCCTGGCAAGCAAAGACCGAAAATGAGCAGTCAGAAAAGTCAGTTGGACTTTGACTCCCTGCTGGAAGAATTAGCAAGTGGTGCTGGTGGAGTTGGGGAGCTCTTGGAAAAGGAATTGCTCCTGTTGCTGTGTGAGGAGTTTGGAGAGCTGGGAGAGAGAGAAGTGGTTAAATGCTGTGTTGTGAATGCACAGGTGTGCCCAGGCAATGCACACCAGGCAAGGTCAGAAAAGGGAATGTGCAAGAGAGGGAAGAATTGCCAGGACCATGTTTGGGGGCAGGAAGTCAGGGCCAAGTTCTGCAGTGCAGAAGGAGCATCTCGGAGGGAAGCCAGGATGGGAATTGAAATAAGCCTTTGTTCATTTTCTGAAATGCTCCCAGAAGAGGAAAAACCACTCACGACCTCTTGCACTGGTAGCTCTCAGACCCAAAACTGGAAGGGAGGTGAAAACTGCAGGGACAGCATAACACAACTCTTCCTGGGCAGCTCTTGGCTGGGAGCAGGGAATGTCACCAGGTCAATAAATGGTGTGGGATGATAAATGGCTGAGGTGTCAGGTCAGGGGCAGACTCACAATATTGGGTAGAAACAGCCCCTCTGGCCTGACAGTTCCAACTGAAAGGGTGTAGGAGCCATCAGAGTCAGCTAAAACTTTGGTCTTTTAACCTGGAGAGGTTTTGCAGCTGCCAGAAGGAGGTGGGGACTCGCACAGCCTCACTACAGCCAGGGGTCCCAGCTTTCTCCCTGGGGCAGTTTGAAAGGCTGAAGCAATTTGTACCTTTGTGTTAATCAATAGTGGATAGATTTGACCTTTAAATACAGTGAAAGTTAGAAAATCAAGCCAGAACTGCAGCCTGGTAGTGACAACCAGTGACCTTTCACTGCAAACTTGTATTTGTTGGGTTTGTTGTTTTCTGGTTTTAATTCAAGAGAAGTGTAATTCGGTGTCAGGGCAATGTAATTCAGCAGGGGGGTTTTCAATTGTGACTTTGTTCTGGGGGGCACAATTAGGGCTGTGCCAGTGCTCCGTGCCCCTGGGTCTGCAGGCAGCCAAAGGCCCTCCCTGGGGTGTCAGTAGAGGCTTTTTGAAGCTGCAGAGTCCATTTAATGAGACTTTCCTGGGCCCTTGACCCTGGGTATTTGTTATTAACTGAGACATTGCTCACTGGGAGCTCCAGAGCATGAGATTTCAGGTTTGCTTCTATGAGATTTGCTCTTAAATGCTGCAGGTGTTGTAGGCAGGGAAAGTTTTTGCTGCCACAGGTCACCCGAAGAGTTAAACGTGCAGAGATTATTTCAGTCCAAGATTGCTCCACGGGCTGGTTTGTAACACCCCAAAGTGTGGTTGTCATATTGCAAAACCCATATTCCTATGGGCTGGGAAACAGGGAGTCACAGAAGAGACCAGGAAATTTGAGGTGGGGGCAGGACAGGATGGAAGTTTTGATTTGAAAACATCAGAACAGTTTGTGGTTGTGCAGCCTGTGCTCCTGTGACAGTGCTGAGGTTGAAGAGGAAACACAGTCCAGGGTCTGTGCACACATGTGCACCTCCAAGGGTGAAACCCCACTTAATAATGAGGCTGAAACAGAGCACTCTGAAACGAAATGTTTAATTTTATTGAAATGTTTTTCTGTCGAAAATGTGATTTCAATTTGAACTGAGTTTCAGAAGGAAACTTATCCCAAAGCTGCTGTGTGTGTCCAGGTCATGCTAGCAGGTTCTTACCCCATCAGAGTTGTGGGGAGCTGCCTGTAAAGAGCCTCCCCTGCTCAGCCCGGGGGGCTGGAGGAAAACTTCAGAGAGTTTCATAAGGATGAACACAGCAGTGGAGGGTTGGAGAATTGTTTCCCCCGACCAAAGATGTTCCCTTTTAACAGAGAGCACAGTGATCACTCCTCCTTCCTATGGCGTGTCTGCCTGCTCTGTGTGCAGTGGCAGCTCCTAGGGACAAAGACGACCCTCGCTCCGGGGGCTGCTCAGGTGTTTGCAATGGCTGCTAAAGCAAATAAGGGATGTGTGCAGCCCTCATCTCCTTTCAGCTCTGCAGGGAGACGAGGGAAATGGATCATTGCCAGAGGGTCATTTCATGTCACAGCACAGAAAACAGGGAAAGGAGCTGGGAACACCTTTGCTGGGTGACCTCAAGCAGGTGTTTCATGCTCACGTCCCCTGCTGGGCTTGGCTCCTGCTCAAGCAGCTCCACAGACACAGACCAGAGGCTGACCCTGCAGAGCAGTGGGTTTTCATTTCCGTTTAGAAATTAGGCCATGTTGTTTCTGTTATATTAAAAAAAATCCTGAATGTGATAAATGGTAAGACCTTGGTTTCTGTTGCTGTGTGCAGCAAAGGCCGGCACAGTAAAGTGAGAAACAAGGAAATAAAATCTTAAAAGTAAGATTAAAAAAAAAAAAACAACAAAAAAAAAAAAAAAAAAAAACCCAAAGGCAGCCAAAAATGCCCGTCTGCTGTGTAGCAGCATTTTTTGGAAAACCCTGAGGATTATGCCATAGTTCCATTGAAATTCCAATGGACTGATTTATGTTTTTCTATGAATGGATTTATTTTTGTTTCTCTGTTAGAAGCATCGAGGATGTGTAAGATGAAAGAGGGACTTAGTACCACAGATTCTGCCTTAGCTTTGTCTTGCCTCATGATTGCTTCCCGGGGCAGAATTTTGGGAGCCTGGTCTTGAGCAGCAACCTCAGCAGGGAGCAGCAAAGGAATGCTGAGGAGGAGTCATTTCCTCTGTGGCCCAGCGATGGAGGGGCCACCTCTCTGCCCCGCTGCGAAAGGAATGTGCACCTGGTCCCCGCCAAGCTTTGGGGTCGGTGTGTGCCTCCAGGGAGCGTTCCCTGGCAGGACACATCCCGGCGTTTGTGGGTCAGTGGTTGGCAGGAAACGCCCCAGGGCAGTTCCTGGATGAGCCTTTGCCGTCCCTTCCCTCCTTTCTTTGAGGAGAGCCCACAATCCAAGAGGGGGACCAGGCTGGTGTCTCCTGGCCAAGGAATTCCCCCAGTCCCAGCCTGGCTTCTCAGGCCCCTGACAGTTCCTGGACAGGGTTTGGAGCACCTTGGGATAGTGGGAGGTGTCCCTGCCCATGGCAGGGGGTGGCACTGGATGGGCTTTAAGGTCCCTCCCAACCCAAAGCACTCTGAGATTCTCTATGGGTGTGTATCTATTTATCTGTCTATCTATCTATCTATCTATCTATCTATCTATCTATCTATCTATCTATCTATCTATCTATCTATATATCTATATCTGTACACCCCCTGCATATGAGCAAGTGCCTCTAACATATCCTGCTCCAGTCTCCTGCTTTCTCTCTATGGTACAACATCTTCCAGAGGTTCTTTTCCACTGTGCTCCCACTGCCAGCAATACTTGCAGCCTTTTCTTGGCCTTGCTGGACTCTGGCAGGGCAAAGAAGTCTCCAAGGCACAGCTGCCTCTCTTTCCCCACAGCTTATTTGTTTCAGAGCCTGCATGGGAGAGTTTTAGCACTTCAGATGTGAAGCACCTTGAGAGGCCATGGAAAGAGCCCACTATTTTTTCTCTCACTGTTTCTTGGTAAGATAAGGTGTTTCAAAAGAACAGCTCTGGGTACTGGCCAGGTCTCCATCACTTCTCAGGAAGCAAAGTGCCAAAGTTTTACAGTAATTTGGCACAAGCTCTGAGAGTACCTTTGCTGTCTGTCTCTTGTCAGCTGGTCAGGAGCTGTGGAGTTTCAGGTTGCTGCTCTCACTGTGGGTCCCAGCCCCACATTTGTCTGTGTAAGGTGAATCCCTGTGACAGTAGCACCCATCACAGGTAACTGTGTGTATCCAGGGCCTAGCCAGGCTTTTCTCCATTTATCTTTTCTTATGAAAAAGCTTCTGGTTGAATGTAAAAATTCTCTTTTTAAAATGAAAGTTGTTTTCCTGGTCTGAACTGCCAGCCTGTATTCAATAAGTATTAAACACAGTCATTGCATTATTCCATGGTTCAGTGTTTCCATGAGCGTTTGCATTGTTCTTCCAAATTTTTATTTAAAAAAAAAATAGAATGAAAACAGACATTTGAAATGCTTCAGCCCTTTTTCACCAGCTATATAAGACTGGGAGAGAGATCTCCAAATGCCAGTGGAACTTTTGCAAACTCTTTGAGCAGGCAGATTTTTGTTCCTGTTTATCATTCAGCTTGGCTGAGTGGCAGCTTCCATTTCAGCACAGTTCTGGCCGTGTAAAACCATGGACATTACACAGAGTGACAGCTCAGTTCTGAGTGAGACTGGGAAGATCTGGCACCTCCAGCCCTGCCCAGTCCTCTGGGCTCGTTTGCTGCTGTGATACACAAAACCCCAGCTTGCCAGACCAGCTGCATTGCAGAGGAACAGATGTGTTGGGGTATCAAAAATTGGTCTTTACAGGTTGTTCTTGGAGGAAAGGAAAGTAAAAACAAATTCTGTTTTTAAAAACAAACCAAAAAAATCCCCAGGAAACAGTTAAAAAGCCACTTTAATTTGTTTTGCATTTTTGCAAATTGGTTTTAGAATACTCCTAATGAGTAAATATTTGTTTTAATGTGAGGTTGAGGGGGCAGATAATGATTAGACATAAAAAGCCTGATTTTTTTTCTGCAATTTCATGGCAGTAAAGAGCCGAGATCACATTTTTTAAAGCATTGAATACCAGCAGGTTGCATTTTGCAGATGATGGATGTGCCTTTATGCTGTTTGTCTGGAGCAACAGCCCCAAATGTACAGCTCAGACTTCTCAAATGAGCTTTTTTTGTGTGTGTTGGGGTCCAAGTTCCATTTCCAGACATGCTTTGGGTGAATTCTTCTCCCGTGTGGATTGCCTTCTCTTGCTTCCAAGTGTCAAAGATCAGGTTGTCTTGATCCAAGTTCTCCAGAAATTCTTCCTGCACCAGCAGAGAGTTTGGAAAATGCTCTCAGCCTGGTTGTTCTTCCATGACTCTCCCCTTCTGGAATGATAGGTCATCTGGCCCTGGAGTTGCAGTGATTTCAGCAGCACCCACTTCTTGCACCCACCGGGTCAGTCTGTTCCTGGGCTGTCCTCAGTCTGGCACCGTGGCCCTGACGTTGGCTGAGGGGGTTTAAATGTCTGGCTCTTGCAGCAAGAACCTGTCAGGTAGGCTTGGGTCAGACCTTGCTGGTCTGGGAATAGCACAGTCCTGGGGGGAGTGGTGCAGGGAGGCTGGCACACCTCGGAGAGATGGGGACATCTGCTCTGGGTAAATCTGAGCAGCAAGAAGGGAGGCACACCTGGGGCTTGATAGCTGAATTGAGCTTGTGCAGCAGTACTGATCAATACTAGAAAATTGCAAATGTGTTTAACTGGGAGAAGTGTCCCAGCCAGAGGGGAGGGGATCTTCTGCAGTTAACGATGGGGAAACTCCCTGTGTGTCCTTGTGATGGATGTTCAGATGCCTTGGAAAGCTCGTGGCAGAGCTGCGCTGAGTCAGCACAGCTGAGAGGAGCAGGAGGACCTGGGTCATGGTCCCCTGGAGATGTCAGTGCAAGTTTTCTGTCTGCAGTCAGCTGTAACACCAACGTTGCTGTTAAGTCTGTGCTGCAGGAGGGAAAGAGCTGCAAAGACATTGTTTGAACTGCAGTGAAACATTGCCAAGATTGTGGCTGCCCCTGGATCCCTGGCAGTGCCCAAGGCCAGGCTGGATGGGGCTTTGAGCAGCCTGAGACAGTGGGAGGTGTCCCTGCCCATGGCAGGGGTGGCACTGGATGGGCTTTCAGGTCTCTTCCAACCCAAACCACTCCAAGATTCCCTGACTGTGTTGTGAGCTCCCCTTAAAATCTTTTTCTAAGTCTTCACTTAAATAGTCTGAGGAATGTTACATTAATTTTAATTTGTGTTTTATGTAACTGTGAGGGTCAGAAAACTGATGAAAAATCTGTGAAGTGAACAAGAGGTCTCGGCCTCTCTGCAGTGAGGTGTTGGGGGAGGGCAGTGAGGGACATTTGGATGTGTGAGGAGACAGGAAAGCTGCACCTTGTCTGACAATTAAATGGAGCATGACTTAATTGCTCATTATCATTAGTGTGGCAATAAATGGAGAAGGGCCTTTGGGACAGAGCTGAGGGCAGGGTGCACAGGGGAGGGTCTGTGTGAGGACAGTTCTGTGTCACAGGTGTCACATGCTCTCTGTGCTTCTTCTCCAGTCTGACGGGACCATCCTGGCCATCGCCTTGTTGATCCTCTTCCTCCTGCTGGCCTTGGCTCTGCTCTGGTGGTTCTGGCCCCTCTGCTGCACTGTGGTGAGTGACAGAAATCATCAGCACAAAACAGCATTTCAGTGCTGCCCGAAAGGAAGAAATGAGGGGGAGGGAGGCAGAGTTTTCCACAGGACTGATCCCAGAACGGGGCAGCGTTTCTGCCACTGCTTCCTCTGCTTTGGGCTTCTGTTTCATCTGCCCAGCCTGGGATTAGACCCATGGAACAGCAACGTTGCCAACCTTGTCGGGAGCCTTTAAGTCTTGTGTTTTGGTCACAAAATGGAAATAGTTTGCAGAAACTATTGTGTTCCTTGCCATGCCTGTTCTGGATTTTCTAACCCCAGTGTCAGCATGCCCATGCTGGAGGGCTCCTGAAGAAGGGCAGGACTGATCAACCCACACCGGAGTCCTGGTTCCGCCTCAGGTGCAAGGAAAAGACATTTCCAGGTGTGCAGAGTTTTGCAAGATGAACTTTGTTTCCTGGATCACCACATCTGAAAAGCACTTTGACAGTGACAGTGGAAGTATGACTGTGCTTCGCCGAGCATTGTCTTCCCTCCAGGCCCTTTCACAAAAGTTCAAAAAGCACAATCACAGAATTATTGCTTTTAAAGGGCAGAGAGAAATCAGGAGAAAACAAGGGAGAAGGAAGAGGTCAAGGGAGGCAAGAAGGAAGTCACAGGGCTCGAGATGAGCTTTCACCTCCCATGACTCTGCTGTTTGTCTGCACAGACCTGTCACAGCCTGGGCATCCCTGCTGAGCCCTGGCACTGCCCTTCCCAGCGAGGATCAGGGCAAGGGCCCATCACTGTGGAACACAAAATGCAGTAGAGCTCTGCTCTTGTTTTGGATCTTGTTCGTGGCTGCAAATATAGAACAAGAATTAGGGATGCACAAATGTCAGTGGAATTGGAGCCTGGGTTTGGTGACTGGCTGTGTGCAACGTTTCAGAAGCTGCTTTTAAGGCTGCCCAAACTGGCTCCAGTTTCTGGGTCACCATCATTATTCCTGATTTTAAATCACAGACCCAGTGTTGTAAATTTGCACCATGTTGTACCAAACCTACTATGCAGAGCAGAGAGCTTTGAAGCCACACTCTGAAGGAGCCACTCGCTGGAGGATGAGTCTCTGTGCTGAGATGTATTATCCAGAGCAAGGATGGAAATCTTGCAGGAAAAATCTTAGTTGTCTCTTTCTGTTCCTGGCTGAAAATGGGGATAAAATGCTTCTCTTCACAGTAGTTTGGCACCCCTGTCCAAGATGAAAACCAGAATGGAAAAAATATTTATTTGGACTTTCAGAACAATAAAAAAAAAAATGGTTCTAAAATTGGCCAAAGGATTAGCAGTGTGGTAGGTTGCTCAGAGTTATTTGTCTGAACTAGATGGCACGTTCCCAGAGGAGCTGGGCCAATTTTTGTTGGCACATCTGCATGGAAGTCAGTGGAGATGTGCCCTGTGGGGCACTGGCATCTGGGGGAGAATTGAGGGGAGAGAGGGAAAACGCTCTAAGTGATGCTGCTGGTTTAAGGTGCTGTTAGAGCAGAAAGATGAGGCTGATGAGAAAAAGGCACAAATAAAAGCAGCAGTGTGTGGAGGGAATATGGAGCTGTCATTGTGAGGGTTCTGAGGCTCTGCTGCAGTGGAATCATGTGAGGACAGTGGTCATGTAACAGCCCTGAGTGTGAAAAACAGTCCAGATAAGCAAGGTGGGTGCAGCAGAGAGTCTCTGGTCCACATGAAACTTTATAAGCTTAATATTTTCCAGATTTAAATTCTCTACTTAAAACATTCGTTGTAGATTAAAGCTTTTCCTCACTCTCCTCCTGTACCTCCCACATACCCTCCAAGCAAGGTCTGCGAGTGGGGACTATCTCGCTGATATTTTTCCAGGGTAGTCAAACACTTCCCTGTGGTTGTTGGAAAGATTTTATTCCAAGGGCCTGTATGGAATCTCTTCCACCTCTCCGGGAGGGCATCCGGTGTGTTTGGCAGAGGATCAGCAGCCAGGACACCCCACTGTGCTCTGCTCACCCAAAAATTCTGTGAAATTAAAGATAAATCCGTGGAGGAGTGCCCAGCCTGTCAGGGGATGGGGAAAGGGAGCCGAGCTTAGTGACTGGTTTGGAAGTGGCATGGGGAGGAATGCAGTGTTGTCAGAAGTGAATTAAGGGCAGAGGAACTGCCTTGCACAACAGACCAGAGCTCCAACCTTGAATAACCAAACCGCAGAGCCGGAGACATCGCTGTGGGCTCCAGCCCAGGGACGTTTCAGAGATAATTGTGGATGTGTCCAGGGGAAAAAGGAAAAAACACAACAAGCCCTTCTCTTATGAAGTATAAATTTGTTTCTGAGTGACAAGCACATTTCTAAACCCTGAAATTCCTCTTGGCATGCTTTTTAATTAAATAGGAGTCATTGCTATCCAGCAGTTCTTCAGGAAAGACAGCAAGCCAGCTTTGTCCCTGGAGTAAATGGACTGGAGTCAATCGACTCACTCTGGAGGTTTATCTGGAACCCGGTATCTCCTTGGCGTGCGCCCATGAAGGAATGCTGTTTCCAAATGTATCCAAGTTTATTGGTCTCAGAAGTATTCTGGGATGAAGTCTGGAATTTACCACTCAGTTTACAGTAGAGGCAATTGTTGCTCAGTAGATCAGAACAATAATAACTCTTTGCTGTGCCTGATACCAGCACAGGCAGAATTTCCCTGGGTACCCATGGAGGATATTACAAAAACACAGGAGGCAGGCACTGGACCTCTCCAGAGGTTGTGGGAGGATTATTTAATAGCAGAAAACAAAGAAACAATTCTGCTCTGCTGAGCTCCCCAGCACTGTGCTAGTAACAAGAGTGATAGCAAGTTCACAGACACCTCTAACAGGGTGCCCTCACCTTTCTGGAGCTGAGCAGATCTGCAGAGCAGCAGATCCCAGCTCCTGGCTTCCCCCAGTTACTGTTCATCTTCCCATCCATCCTCTTTCATGAGCACAGCACAACCTGGAGCAGTGCTGATGCCCACAGCATTGCACTGTGAGTGCAAGAGGCTGTTCAGGTGTCCAAGGGTGGAATTGTTCTGGGTAGGAGGCCAACGTGAGCCTCAGGTTTCATGCTGATGTAAATCAAAGAGGTTTTAATGCAGCTGTGAGCCAAAGAGATAATAAACCTCCAGAACTGTCTGAAGGAGGACTTTGCAGGCACGGTGTGGGGTTGGCTTGGAAATGGAGCTGCTTCAAGTGTTTGGATGTACAGTGAAGGTAAAATTCATGTAATAGCTGAAAGGCTGGCATGGTCTCCCTCGCTGGGATGGTCTCCCTCGCTGGGATGGTTTCCTCCCACTGGGATGGTTTCCCTCACTGGGATGGTTTCCCTCACTGGGATGGTTTCCCTGTGCCCATGTGCTGCACAGACACTGACCCTGGTAGGATGAGGGAGCTGTGCTTAGGCCACGCTTTGCCCCAGAGCAGGACCTGGAATATCTGAAGGGATGGCCCCACCCAGCCTGCCCAAGCCTTAGGCTGGAGCTCAGCGAGGCCACTCCAGGGCTGGGGGTGGGATTCTGTCCCTGGGGTAGCTGAGCCTGAGCCTTTTCCCCACGTGCCTTTCCCCCATGCTCGCACATCACACCTCCTCCCAGGTTTGTGAAGCAAACACGAGTCTCTGCCTCCCTTCTGCAGCCATCCAGGGTGGCCTGAGAGGCTGGGCTGGGTTATTTGCCCACATAGAAAATCTGCCCCACCTCGCTCATTTTCATACTACAGTGATTTTAAATACAGGGGTGTGGCTGGCAGATAAATGAGGTGTTGGTATTTGAGCATCTAGCACCAGTTTTAACTTTAAAGCTGTTTTCTGGAAGTAAGCATGGAAGAACCAGCAATCTGTTTGGCTCTCAGTCTGTACTGCAGATGACCAGAAGTTTTGGAAGCAAAAAGCTGGATGGAGAAAATACAGAAAATATAGATTAAAACCACATGGCTAAAGTGGTAGAAGAGAAGGGGAGGAAATGCATAGGCTCTGCAGCAGCCCTGAAGAGCCATAAAATGGCAGGGTCCCTGCTGGCTGGATGGAGATTCCCACCCGCTCCCAGGAGCACACGAGGCACAGCTCCTCTGCAGTTGTGCTGAGCTGGGGAGAAGGGAGCACAGGATCATGAATCATCTGGAACGTTGTGGAGACAACCCAGGAAAGAGAGAGAAAGCAGGAAGAAGTCTGTATTATACTGCAGGTGAAGAAACTGGGGTTAGTGTTTGCTTTGAAGTGTAGACCAGATCTCCACGGATTTTATGGGTGCTGAGAAGACACAGAAGACATGACAGAAATAAAAAGGAAATGTTCCTTTACCCAACTCATACCTCAACTATGAAACTGTCACAGGACTGAGAGGTCAAAACTATAAATATGTAAGTGGAAAGAAATAGGAAATTAGTCAGATGGATCACAGTTAATGCTGTTTAAAATCCTTGTTTATTAAGATAGCAAGAATATATGTTCTGTGTTTTCCAGAAGAGTGAAGGTATTTAAGGACAAAAATAATATGCTCAGTTAACTGCATGCTTCCAAACTGTAGTCCTAATTAGAGGCAAAGTCCTTTATTTCTTATTTTGTACTGTTTGCTTCATTTTAAATTATGATCTGTCCCATCCTAGAGCAGATAGGCTCCTCTGACAAGAAACATATTGCCCCTATTTATCATCTAAAACTCCAGGGATAGTTACTGTCTGATTGCTGGACACTGAGAGCTGGTGGAGATTTCTGGGCTCCCAAGACAGAAAACATCCTAGACACATTCCCGGAATATGCAAAATTTAGATTCATCATGTGCTTTCTTATGCCTGAGTGGCTATAGAAATTTCAGGGCAACAGAAAATCCATCCTTCCCAATGCTTTTAACCTTCCAGGAGGTGTCTAATGGCATTCCTCTGCTTTGCCACTGGGGTATCCCTCAGGAGCTGCTCCGTGGAGCTGCGGCACACAGCGGCTCAGCTGACAGAGACCTGTCCCTCATGTGCACGTTGGGATCTCTGGTGAAAGGCACAGAATTACTTCACTGTCCTGAATTTTCACAGCTGAGTGTGTGGAAGTGCTGACAACTGCTCTCAGAGTTCCTCCCTGTGCCAAGGAAAGCCAGTGGCCACCTCTCCATCCCAAGGGGCTTTACCCTTGGAAAGAAGCCCTGACGGGTTTTCGTAGCATGGTGATGGTGTGGAGCCCCTCAGGTATTCCTCACCTGGAGAGCTAACCTGGGGCTGAACCACCGTTTTCTTCTCCTCCCGAACCCAGGGACAGGAGACCCAGCTGCGGAGCAATCCCAGGGATGGCTCGGGGTTATCCAAACACTTGGACACAGCGCACACGGACAAACACCGCGGCCTCGCCAAGCCATACTCGCCAGAGCTCCGCGCTGGGCCTGGCCCGCGCCCAGCCTGTCCCTGCAGCATGTCCTGGGGGTCATCTGGCCAGGCCAGAGGTGCAGCCAGGGCAAAAATGAGGTGGCCACACGGGCTGTGTCCTCACAGGATCCCTGCAAGGACCTGCGACCTGTCCTCGCTCTTGTCCTTGAGCTGTTTCTGTCATGCCAGACGAGCGTCTGCGGCGCCTTTGGGCCTGGGCCCTCGGCGTTGCCCCGGGCTCTTGCTGTGCCCACTGCTCTGGGATGGCACCAAGGCCCCATGGGCTGCACTGCCTTCTTCAGTGCCCCAAAATGAGGGTCCCAGTGCCCCAAAACAAGGGTCTCTGTGCCCAGAGCAAGGGTCTCAAATGCCCCAAAACAAGGGTCCCAGTGCCCCAGAATAAGGATTTCATGCACACAGAGTTGTAACTGTAAGAATCCAAGAGGAAGAAGGAAATCTGTGCTGCTTGAAGACCCTGGGCAGAGAGTCAGAAAGTTGATATTTTTCGTAAGGCTTGAACTTTGAAATGTCTTAGAGGCTCAAAGGCACAGGAGACCGAACTCCCCCATCTCCAGACTTGTCCAAATTAACCAGTCCATGCTGCCAATTTACAGGGAGTTCAGTGGCTCTTAGAAGTGCAAAGCACTCAAAAATGGAAGGAATGTCTTTATTTTTCCCCCTCCTGGGCTGTGATAGAAAACACTGATCTGTTTGCAGAAGTAACTCGGTTGGTGTGTACGTGTGTGCATATGTTGTGGGCAGGAATGCAAGTGTGTGGCAAGCAGCCATCTCCCCACTGCCAAGCGTGCAATCTGCACAGCTGCCAGGGACACTGGCTGGGAAGCTGTGTTTGGATGCTGTGCTGGACCAAATTTGGATGGCTTATCTTGATGTTTCGTGCCAAGGCAAATGAGAGAAACTCCACTGGAACCCATGATGTTCCACCAGAACAGGGGATGCTCCAGGAGGGAACCAGGCCTCTTCCAGAAGGTACATTTTGGATCAGATATCTGAAGTTTCTCAGTGTCTGATGGGTTTGTGTTCAGGGATTTGGTTCTAGAGGAGGTCTGTTGACAAATGCCACCCCTCACACTGACCAAAATGAATCTGAAAAAGTCTCCTGTGTCTTTTGGTGCGTTGCACACTCTTGTCAGTGTTTAGTGGGTCAAGAGACACAGAAGAGATGGTGCTGTCCCCATCTTACACCTCTGAGTAAACCATGCTGATAGCTAGGGTTTCCTTTCCACAGAGTAGTAGTGGGATGCAGACAACTTTTCATCCACTTTTCACAGAATCCCAGAATTATTCAGGTTGTAAAACACCTCTGAGATCACCAAGTCCAGCCTGTACCCGATGCCCACCTTTGTCCCCTGCCCAGAGCACTGAGTGCCATGTCCAGGCCTTCCTTGGACACCTCCAGGGATGGGCACTCCAAACCTCCCTGGGCAGCCCCTGGGACATATCACCCACTTCTCATCTACTTTTCATCATTTTTTGTCATTTTCAAAGTTTTCATCATTTCTGTCCTGCCCAAGCTGGAAATCCCAGGATGGGCAGGGAGGTGGGTGCTGTGCCAGTCACTGCCCAGCTCTGTTGGCAGCTCGAGCTCCTCAGGACCATCAGCCACACCTGACCCACAGTCCTGCTGTGCCAGAAGTGGGGCTGAGCAAGGCTCCACCACACTCCTCATGAGTGATTTTGTGTTTCCACGAGAGCTCTGGGCTCCTGTGCATGCCCCCATTTGGTGCTGACTGAATGCACAAAGTCTCTTTAGCTGGGGTTCCCTGAGGTGCTGCAGGCCACCAAAACAGAAGCCCTGTGGCCCAGAAGCAGGTACTGGCAGAGGCCAGCACTCATCACTGCCCTGGGCTGGGACACAGACTGCTCCACCGCTGTCTCCTCCCCAGCCAGAGGCACATGCTCCTCATTAATGGCCACATTGCATGACTCGGGCTTTGCAGAGGAAAATAAAAACAGTGAGCTCATCACAGGAGGAAAAACACGAGTGAGAGGAATTGCTGTAAATATTTATATCTTCAGGGCCTTTAATGTGATTGCAATTTTCCCTTTCTGCATTTAAACAGCCAAGCTGTTGCTGTTTGGGGCCGTATTTTTTGTTTGCAGGGTGATTTTGAAGCCCACACATGTCCCCCATGCCAGAGCAGCCTCTGCCCCCGACACCCAGCTCTGAGCAGAGCTCAGGACACTCAGTGTCACCTCCACTGGTGCTCAGACAGCCTCTGACTGTCTGGGCTGGTGTGCACAGAAAGAGCTGCCTTGTCCAGAGGGGCCAAAACCCATCCTGGGGCAAACCCACCCTGGGGCACAGTGCTGCCATGCCAGGGCTGGGGCTGTGCAGGGGCTCTGCTCCAGCTGTCAGGGACAGGGTTTGACATGCCTGATGTCGCTGCCCTCCCCCTGGAAACCTCTCTGTTGCTCTTGGATGCCGGGCTCTGGTAGCAGCCAACTGCCTGCCGAGTGCTGGATGCAAACTTTCTGCATGAAATAATGGCCTCACACCCACATAAACTGAAATGGTTTCTATGGAGAATATCCTGGACCAGGCTGCAACCTCACCCTGCTTGCTTTATTACAAACTTCAGTGAGCCATATATATATATATTTTTTTTTTTTGGCATTTATGACAGTGAGCTATATTAATCTGCTAATGTGAAGAGCATGAGGTGGCACAGCCTTCTGGAATGAAAAAGGAAGAATGGTCTGGGAGACAGCCTGGGGGTTGTCGCTGCTTCGCAACGTCCCCAGGGCGTTTTGCTTCACACTGGTTTTGCTTTCCAGCATTTGTTCAGACTGTAGATTATCTGGGGCAGGATTTGTACACGTGTGCAGAGGGCAGGAGGAGGTGCTGATTTTAGTGTGGTTGTTCAGGTGAAGCCTCAGTGCTCAGAGCCAGCACCGACTGTGGCAGCTGCTGGGATTAGGAGAATCAGGGATATCAGAATGTGAATTTTCTGTTGCCTCACACAGGGCAGGGGTGACCCTAATGAGCAGTATGAGTGTGGAGCTGACATTAGGGATGTCTCCGTGGCAGGGCTCTGGGACACCTCCTGCTCCCCCTCGGTGACAGTGGCACCCACAGGCACCCCGTGATCACAGCGTGGGGTAACACAGGTGTCCCAGCAGCATATCCTGTTGTTTCCTCCTTTGGTTTTTTTTTTTTTTTTGGTGACATTTGAGTTGTCTTAAAGAACAAAGCATGAATTTATGATTCTCTTTCTCTTTAATCCTTCTAGATCATCAAAGAGCCCCCCCCACCTCCTGCAGAAGACAGCGAGGTGAGTGACACTGACTCCTGGTCTCCTCGGTGTTTAGGAGAAGGTTTTGTTCAGTCTCCTCACAAAAGGTGATTAAATCTGTGAGTTCAGTGCCTCCACTGAGCAGGTAAGGAAGGAGGACAGCTCAGACAGTGCCTCACCACTGCAGAGTTGGGCTGTGATTCACACAAGGGATAACCCTGAAGCCTCTGTTTAACTCTGAAGTTAGTGGAACCTAAACATGTGCTCAGCTGCCTTCCTGGAATGGCACGGTAATGATTTTGGTGGTTTGGGATATATAACCACTCCTGGCAGGAGCTCCCAGTGCTGAGCCCTCGAAGCACAGCTGCTGTGGGAAAAGGAAGCTCATGGGCCTTGCACTGGCTGAGGCACATTCAGAGCAGATGCAAAGCCCCAGCAAAGTCCTCTTGACATCAGTGGAGCTCCACAAGCCAGGGGAGTTCTAGTGGAGAATAATCAACAAACGGGAAATCAACATTAAAACTTCCATCTGAACTCTGCTTACAAGGTTTAGATGAATCTTGTCACAAATGGTTAAAACTCTGCCACTATTATTTAACAGGCTGTGCCCAAAACATGCCCAGTTTCCCACTGCCTCTTCCTTCCTCTGTGCTCCTGCCTGCAGCACTCACTGAGTCTCTGCTTTGCTCCCCGTGTTTTCCATGTGGGATTTCACTGAAGTCCCTGGGCTCTGTGCAGGGCACTCTGATGGCAATGGGAGTTTTCCACTGCCTTCACTGGGATTTGGATCAGTTCCTCTTAAACGTGCAAGTAAAATCAGGCTTAGGGCTGTACTCAGAGGGACTTGCTTGGGTAGTTTGCCTTGCTTTCTGCTTCTGGAGACAAATTCATTGCCTGCTTCAGCGTGCAAGTGGAAAAGCTTGTGAAATGGTGCTCTCTGCTCTCCATGAAGCCTAGCCCAGGGTGCGTGGGCTGAGCCAAGGCTCAGAAAGCTCAGGCCCCTGCAAGGAGCAGGGATTCAGCCTCGGTTCTCCCTTTGCTGGCCAGGGCAGCAGGACCCAAGGTCAGCCCTGGAACCTCCACCTTGGGGCACTTGTCCCCTTCAAAACAGGCTTGAAGCAAAGTCCAAATGAGACCATTCCCAGACCCAAGGTGGGTTTGCATTTGGATCCAGTGCTCCCTGTGCCTCTCTCTGCAGGTACCTGGCCCATTTCCCTAAGCAGATATTTGTTTGGGCTGTGTGAAAATGCGCCAGATTTGTCAGCTTCTGTCCTCTGAATGAAAAGGAAAATATTAACCTTAAATTGCACGTGCTTTGTTTTGCATCACACATGCCTCCAAGCCAAGGGATTCAATTGCTGAAATTAATTAAAATACATCATTCTGGAATGCTGGCTCCCTGGCCAAGAACTGCAGGGGGAAATTACATCCCCTAAGATGCATCACCTACAAGGAAGTCTTTTGTCAACCCAGTAAGTGCTGCAAAAGCAGAGCAGTTAACTGCAAAACCACATCTGTAGCTTGAAATTCAACTTGTCCAGGCTTTGGTTGTACCCTGAGAGGACCCTGCACAATGATTGAAAGTCAGCATTCAGTGTGACCTGTGCTTTGCCTGCTGCCTCGCCAGTCCAAGAGGGGATCTAAGCATTCTTTTGGGTGTTACTCTCCTCTTTGGGGACCTTGGGGTGGCAGGGTTTGGTTACAACAATCATGGATTGGGGTTTGGGTTGGAAGGGACCTTACAGACCCTCCCATTCCACCCCCTGCCATGGGCAGGGACACCTCCCACTACCCCAGGGTGCTCCAAGCCCTGTCCAACCTGGCCTGGGGCACTTCTCTGCAGTGTGACAGCTGCTCTAATGGCATCATTTCACTTGTGCTTCCCACCAGAGCACATCCCCTAAGCTCAGTTATCCCAGAGCCAACGGGCACATTTAGCAGCCAAAGGTTTTTTTAAAAAGGAAAATGTAGTTTATACTATTGTAGAAGCTGTACAGCATCAGGGCAGTGCTCAGAAATCAGAAAGGCTTGAAGCTGTGACTTGAACTGATTTTTCCCAGACAGAAGAGCTTCCCACTAGTGAAAAAATAGCAGAAGCTCTGACAAGATGCATTTTGTTGGTGCATTTACTCCTAGAGAGGCTGGTCCACAGAGTGGGGCTGGAAGCAATGTGATGAGTTCTCAGAAGGTTGAAGCCTCCAGATTTTCTACTTTGCTCTAAACAAGTAGAAGATGGAGTTGATTTTCTACAATCCAGGTATTGGGGTGTTGCAGAGATCCCTCTCCCCTGCAGGAAACCAGCAGCTGCTCCTCTCCAGCAGGAGGGATGGGATTGCTGGTCCCTTCAGCAGCAGGCTTACAGTCGGATTTTTTTTCTTCTCACGAAAGTCTTGGCCAAAAAAAAAGTCAAGGAATTCTGCATCAGCAGGTTTGGGAGCTGAGGCTCACAGGAGGAAGGAGAATGCATTACACTGGAACGAGGGGGAAGCAGCCTTTGCTGTCCGACCCACCAAAGGTTTTACTGAACTCTGCTTCAGAGGCCCATTGAGACATTTTGGAGACACTTCACTGTTGGTGAAGGAAATCATTATTGGCCAGAAACTCCCAATTAATTCATTCAGAAATTGCAAATGTTGTCAGCTCCCGCTGTGCTGCTCGGGGAGCTGGGGATGCTGAGGGTGAAGCCCAGGGAAGGACAGATGGTTTCACTTAGGCCAGGAGGGATTGAGTTAATGCCAAGCGGAAGAGGTCAGTGCTTGGAGGAGCCAGGAGCACCTTTCTGGCCTGTGATTAGTCACTGAAGGTGGATCAAAACCACATATTTCCACCTCTAGTGAACAGGAAGGCTTTTTCTAGCCCTGCTAGAAGGGCTAGAGGAAGACACAGCTGCTTTTGCTCCTGTGCCCCAGCAGCTTTGGGCTGCATTTACTGGAACAGCTCTGCCCAGCTCAGAGCAGAAACTCACCACAAGGCTGAAGCTGGTTCTACCGTAGGAACCCATCCTCAAAATACATGAAACAACCCCAGCTGCAGGGCTCTGCAGCTTCCAAAAATTCTCTATTCACTCCCTGGCCCAGGCCAGAATTCTGCTGCTGTTAGTCCTGGACAGGCTGGCTGCAGTCAGAGGGTGCTGAAGTGGAGCCCCTCCAAGCATCCCAAGAGACACACACTGCCCTCATTGCTGCCCTGCCCTGTAAGCAGAGCCTAAAACTCACAGCTGGATCTGTGCAGGCACCACTCGTTCCCACAGCAGGGATCCAGGGACACGAGGCTCCCTGGAGTCTGGCAGAGCCAGGCAGGAGATCACCCAGATGCCCAGAGCTTGCCCTTTCCTCATCACCCAGTCCCTTTGTTCCCCTGTTGCTCTGTCACCCAGCATCCCCAGACATCCCCACTGTGGCACCAGAGCCAAGCCACCAACCAGCCTGTAATGGGATAATTCTTAGGTCTCTTGTCCTCTTCCCCACACACAGCACAGCAAACACACCCAGGGAGCTGCTGGACAGAAAGGGCCATCCAGCAGTACTGGCACCAGACCCTGGAGGTTGTTGTCACTGTCCTGGGAAGCAGCATGGACAGGAGGGACTCAGCTCCCTGCCCGGCTGTTCAGCCAAGGGATGGAAGCCCTGCTCAGCTGGATCCACACTGACTGCTGGGATCTGATCTCTCCCACTGCATCCCCGAGGCCAGAGAATGACTAAAGGAGATTCAGCTGCTTGGAGAGCTGCTTGAACTCTCATTTATTATCATGGAGTCACAGAATGGTTTGGGTTGGGAGGGTCCTTAGAGATCATTTTGTTCTGCCCCCCTGCCATGGGCAGGGGACACCTTCCACTAAACCAGTTGTTCAATTATTGCTGATCCTTTTCCAAATTGTTTTCCTTGCTCCTTCTGGAAAGCCTTGCTGGGGAGACAGCAAAACAAGCTCCAGAGAAAGGATCTGATAGGAATTTTTTGTAGACACCAAGGCAGGAAGTTTTATTCTGCTATTCCTGAAATGAAGCCAGCTTCCAGTGCTGGGCCAGTGCTTCTCCTTCCCTTTTCCAGTGAGTTGTGGAAACACAGGAGGAGAAGGAAAGGAACCTTTCAAGAGACAGGCATCTAAAAATAAAAAGATGGGGCTGTAGTGGCAATAGATGAGGTGCAGGTATTGCAACACGAGGGTGTGGAGTTTCACAGCCAATTTCCTGTGGAATACCCAGGCAGGCCCAGTGCAGTGCAGAGGCTGTGGGAGCTGGGGTTGATCCCATCCTAGTGTGGATTCCCATGACCTTACAGGATCTGCACCTTCCTGCAGCTCAGTGCCTGAGCTCTGGAGTGGGAGCAGCTCAGCACCTCCTTTCACCAAAGCCAGGCCTCCTTCTCTCTGCACACACGCAGTGCTTTGCTCTCGGGGGACTTCACTCCAGGCACGACCTCAAAGGATCTGGGCTAAACGGGGACTTTCTGTGGTGATCAAGGCCACCAAGGCTGGTCTGATAAATGTTTGTGCCTCAAGGATGAACTTGTATGAAGCTGCAGTTGTTCAGGCTGGAGAATATTCTGGGGAGCCTTTAGAGGTACCAAGCAAAACCTTCCCCAGTAGGAGGAACTGTTTCCTGAGAGCATAGCAGGGTGTCCTCAGAGTGTAACAAAGCAGCTGAGAGGTGGCCATGGGGTTTGGAAATTACTCCAGTGTTGGGAGAAGGGCTAGAAAGGAGTCTTGAGGACGGCTGGATTTGCCTCTGTGTTCTCTCAGCTGTAGAATTCGATGACATCTCTCACAGAGAAATGATTGTCGTGTCGTGGCTCAGCCCTTGGTGCAGGCAGAGCTCTCTGTAAATGCTGAATTCTGACAAAATTCAGGCATTGCAGAGACAAGTGGGAAAATAATTATAAGGGTGGGGAGAGGGGTAAGTTGTCCAAACTTTTTTTTTTAATATCTGGCCAAATTTAGTTTGAATTCTTACCCCGAGTGGTTCAGATGTCCCTTGTGGAGCCTGAATTATCCTTCTGTTACCCACAGATGAGGTTTCCTCAGGTCAGGGTCAAAGTATCCAGAGCCTGGCCTGGCCTCTGAGATAAACACAGATCTTTGTTTTCTGCAATCCAGCACTTATGAGCCTGGATCCCTGACTGTGAAATGCAGTCCTGCTTCTTCGTATTTGTTAAAAGAAACTCTAGCTCCATCTAAAGCAGATTTTGGGGATGGAAAGTTGCCAAGTGCTGTACAGTCAGTTTCCAGCATCCTTAAACGCACTTGAATTTTCCGGGGCTGTTTTTGAGGCTGCAGCTGGGTCAGAGCTGGAGCTCCTCAGGCACAACCCCTGGTGTAGGAAAACACAGGTGAAGCAGGCAGCATGTGAGGATTCAGCCCTGGCTCACAAACCGGGGTGCTGGATGTGGGGATGGCAGGGACTGGGTGCCTCTTCCTTCCCATTTTCCTGCTGCCTCCCTGGCCTGACCCCCCGTTTCCAGCTCCTCCAGCTCCTCACGTGTGTGGTGAGCACACTGGCCAGGGGTGTAGCACAGCACCGGGGGGGGTTTCTGCTTGTATTGCAAAACCTCCCCTGCCCTTCCAAACATGTAAACAGACTCATTCTGCAGAAAACTTGTGACTCCTTTGTTTTTCAAGCGTCCGCGTTGCCTTTCTGTGCGTGTGCTGTTGTCCTGGCTCCCGACTCACAGCCAAGGGACTCGCGGGGCTTTTAAGGGCTTGTGGGGAAGATTTCCTAAACCTTGGTATTTCCTGTTGTGAGAAGTCCAGTCTGTGCTAAACTGAAAAGAGAGAAAGAGAATTGCTGAAGGAAAATATTTAGAGGGCTTCGCTTCCAATTTTTGGTTTGTTTTTTTTTTTTTTTCTTTTTAACAAAAAAAAAAAGTCCTCATGGAAAACTTCATGCAGGGATATTGAGTTCTTGGGTTGCAGCAGAGCCTCAGCAGCTCTGCCTGGGGCCAGAGAGAGAGAGAGAGGGCAGCTCTGGAGAGAAGAACCTGGTAGTTGTGACCAGTTGTTCACCCTTCCCTTAGATCAGGACACATTTTGCAGCCCAATTTCTGTGTGTTTTGATAAACTGAAATGCTTTTGGTTGCCTTGAAAACCATAGTTTTCCTTGGATTTCCCCCCCCCCCCCCCTCACCGCCCCCCCTCACGCTCAGT